>JANJYP010067466.1:0-12007 GCA_024605115.1 Rastrelliger brachysoma
ATGATATAGACTGTAGAGGCCCACCACAGTCAAACATGTCTGCACTAAAGCACAAATTTTTTTAGAGTAGAATTTTGTTATGTTTTATAGATGTAACCTTTTAACCCCTGGAAGGTCAGACTGAAGCCCGGACACCATAGCCTCTCAAAATTGTGTGGGAAACACTGCTTATAACAGTTATAGTGACAACATGGAAGAAGAAAGACTGTGACAAGAGTCAGCATGTGTATGCTCCATGTGTTTTGCTAGTAAACAGTCTCCTCTCTCCCACAGGTGTCTGTCATTCCCAGTCCTGGCCACACAGCACAAGATGTCAGTGTCCAGGTTAGAGGAACTGCAGTGGGCACAGTACTTGTTGCAGGGGATTTATTTGAGTGCTGTTTAGATGAGGAGAGCTGGCAGGACCTGAGTGTAAACATTGCAGTGCAGAAGGTCAGCCGGCAGATGGCACTGCAGACTTCCAATGTTATCATACCGGGACATGGCCTCCCGTTTAGAGTCATCAGGAACTGAAGAACCAGTTCTGGAGATCAGTGACATTAACTGGAGCTACCTGACATAAAATCACAATACTGAGAGTCTGACCAAAGTGTTCACTGGGCCATCTTACCGATGCACACATATCACACAGAGAAGAGCAGCTTGACAGTTACCTGCTAACTGGCTACTGGTTGGACTGGACTCATGTAGTGAACCGACTAGGTTCACCTCTGCATCACGAAGCCAGGTGTGTTCCACTGTCAGTTAACAGAACCAGATGGTCTGCTGCTGTTAGATGTCATTGTTGTGCTGAAAAAATGTCAAAGCATAAGTCCTCATTTTAATATAAAACTACAGTGAAACATTGTTCTTGTTATATTGTGAATGAATAAAATGATACAGCCCCAAAATTCAAACGTATTGAAAAGGAATGATAATTTAAGCAAATGAATTCCCCTCAGTCAGAGATTTTATTATTAACATATTAAATAGCGTATAGAAGGTATGGCTGAGGTAAGGTATGGTTAACAATATGGAAAAAATCCTTAGATTTTATGTGTAAAGTAGCATTTGGTCCTTTTTCTTGTAACAGATGCCTTTATTGTAAAGTTGGTAGACGGGAAATGAGAGCGAGAGAGGGGGTAGACACATGGTGCTATATAAATAAAGATTGATTGAACTTTATGGAACTTGTAACTGAATAGGTAAAAAATAAAAATACTGTAAATAAAAACTATATACAAATCACTAAAATATTTGTTTGTTGTTATTCTTGTGAGCAGTTCCAATTTCAGTTAAATCTTCACATGCAAACTACAAATAAGGGTGTCACATTGGTTAGACAAGATAAAACAAGGGGTTGGAGGGATCCTCTGCTATAAAATGTTTTGACTATGGTGATACAAAAGGAATAATTAAGTGGATCATAATGATATATTCTGCTAGAAAGTATATTACCACCTATCTGGACTGGATTATCTCAGAGAGGCCAAAGTCTCTTTAAAACAGTTTCAGAATTGTTAAAGCTTCATTCTATTTATGAAAATATAATACAGGCACATTTCTTTTTCATATGTAGACCACTTTAGACCATGCAGGAATAGATGAAAAACAGTGATTATATGTGAAGATGATGCCATACGTTTAAAGAATGATAATACATGAGGGGCGAGGAGGGCATGTCCACACCAGTGGAAATTACACCCCAGCATACATGTATATAGTCTGATTGGTTAAAACTCTCAACAGGTAGATATTTCGGTTTACTGAAAGAAATGCCTAGAAGTTAGCACATCAAAGAGAAAATCATAATCTGAACAATAGGTGTGTGTACCTAAACCCTAGTAACATACAATCCTGTCTATATTTATGTCAGTAATCCCACCTGTGTGGAATCATCCCTGCTTTTAGTACTATCATTATTATTATTTTTTAATTATTACAGGTATTTCCCTTTTTCTAGTATGTATGTGTATATTTGCATATGTGTGGAGATATACCTATTCATTTAAATATTATTGTGTAAATAGGGTTATGCATTTTGTACTGCCCATCTCTCTACTCTCCTCAAATTGAACCTGACTTCAAGCTACTACCCCTATCATTCCAGGAATGATGAATAATTAATTATTGTGTTTGAATTTGATTGTATATTGGCTTGTTGAGATGTATGAGAGGGCAAGGGGAGGGTTAAGACATTTTGTGTGTACGTATGTTACTCTGAGAAACTCAATAAAAATACATTTGAGATAAAAACAAACATGCTCTCCTTTGCACTGGGTGTTGTTGGACACATCTGTAGTCAACATGTCAATGTTTGCTTGAGTACAGCCAGTCCCCTCCCCTCTGCCAAGTAAATTAGCTAGAAGCTCTAATGCGTATAATTAGCAGATCAAATCATGTCAAGATAACTGCTAACACTTGTTTAAATCTGTGTAAACACTCGTCTGTCTTTAATCCTGTTTAATTCTGCTTTTGAGAATGCCTTCCAAGTTTTACGCAATTTCTGTTTGCTTTGCCATTTGTTTATTTTTTAGTTTTTCAAGCTAATCTATTTTTGGTTCTCTTCCTGTGATCTGTAATGAAATATCATCAAAATGTCCAGACATTATTTCTCTGTATTTGGTCCAAAAATTAAAATTACAGTAAAAGATCTATTACGTCATTACAACGCTTTCACAACAACCCTTCTTCTGCTATTCAGTTAGCAATATTGATAAGGATACCTGTGGTAATAAAATTTTACAATCCCCTTTGCTAATAGAGAAGACTCCCTTACCTTTGAACTGCTGATGATTGATGTTTTGAGTCATTCAGGGCAGGCGCACCTCCTCTTATGCTACACTTTCCACCAGGATCACACGTAGTTTGGTTAACAATGTTACATTTAAATATGGAAATTATGTGTAGGTAACATTTTTGCAACAATAATCTTCTAATCCAATCCATCAAAACTGCACAGTTCAACTCTTGAACCAAACAGGATAGTATTACCACAATCATACTGTGGGGCTGGGGTTAGGGTAGCAAACAAATAAAACCTTTAATACTGAAATGTAATTAAATAGCAATGTGAATGAATACTATCTAACACTTATTATTTGTTATCATTGACAATGTCAGAAATATTATTATTTATTTTTATGGCTGCAGTTAGTGAATTTACTGTTGAAATAATGTGTGATATATTTATGCTATACTAGTTCCATGCTCCTTGGGAAATATAGTTCCCCTGGCGCTCTAGACTTTTCCCCCAATGAGGAAGCACTTGGTGAGAGCAGCAAGGAAATACTTCTGAGTTCAATCAAGTGTACCTACATGTCTGTCTAATGCATTTCTAGCAAATCATTCTTGCTGTTGCAATTTAGTCATATATCAATTTAATTTCTAGAAACAGATATGCCATAGGATATGTCCCAGGTGGTCCCAGAATACACCCAAGTAGAGCTTCAAAGTGTACCACTGAAATGAAGCAAAATGAATAATTAACATTTTAATTTGGAGTCTGGTGATATTTAAAAGGTAACCTAAGTTACAAAAAATATCAGAGTCTGTTTCTACAGGAGTATAATTTATGATCTGTGTTCTTAGCAGAAAAGTAAAATTCCATTAAAAACCCAAGTCGCTATTGTAACATGTTAAATTATATAGGTGTTTCTGGGTTTTGGGCGACTGTGGCTCAGGTGTTGAGCGGTCGTCCACTAACCGGAAGGTTGGTGGTTTGATTCCCAGCTCCCCCGGTCCCCATGTCAATGTGTCCTTGAGCAAGACACTTAACCCCAAAGTGCTCCTGCTGCTGTGTCAGCAGTGTATGAATGCTGAATGGTTAGCTACTTACTGGTGAGCAGGTTGGGGTAGCCACCTCTCACCGCTTTGAGTGGTCGCAATGACTGGAAAAGCGCTATATAAGTACAGTCCATTTACCATTTTGAAATACGGGCATTTCTATGACCGATAATACTGCTGCAACTCCTTATCTAACTATTGTTTTTCTGTTGGACTTATGTATGGATTATTGTAGAACTTATTTCTTTGTTTGTATTATATTGGCGCTTGTTTTATAAATGGATTGATGGACTTTGTCATTTTCTGTGCTAATTATGGTAACATGCAGATTACAAAGCACAAAGCATATACAAATAACATTTCTGGGTGTGCCTTGTGTGCGTCAGAATACCATCAGAGTGGTAGTACCAGGCACAAAGAGGGACCATTAAGCATTAACAACTTCAGTGACTATAAATGTTTTCCATTTCACCAATAAAACCTCATAAACTTCAACTACGACATCATTGTGTAACCTGTTTTTAGATGTTATTAGGGAACACTGCATTTGATTACCTTTTGTATAAGGAACTTCAATAAAGACAAAATATTAAATTTTAGAAAAATAATATGACCATATATACTTTTGTATGAAGGTTCTGGATGCTCTGATTAATTATATCAACAGTTAGGTTAACCTTCAATCAGTTAATAAACAATGATGTGTAAATGGTCTGTTGATTATTCATTAGGTCTTTTATTGAGTGAAGAAGTTCATTTTTCATACTGGCCAAAGAGTGATACAATATATTTTTTGGCACAGACACTTTTATTTTACTGTATGTAGACAGAAATGGGAGAGAGACAGGGGAAGACATGCAGGAAAGGTCACTTTGGCCAGGATTTGAACAGGGGTCTGCCGTTCAAGAGCAATATTCTGTATGGCCTGTGCTCTAACCACCACACTACTGAGTGAGCTGAGTGATACAATAATCTTGACTTACATATCAATTCTCCATTTCATGGTCTTCCTCAGCAGATGCAAAGACAATTCTCATGTGTCCTGGAAAACCTAGAAAATGACTTAACAATTTTCCAGTCCAGAAAGCTTGAGTTGTCCTGGAAAATAATTTCTCCTCTCTATGCTTCTCTATGTCTTGTGAGTGAACACATATATACTAATGTTTTTTAGCATAAATGTATGGGAAACTTGGCAAAATTAGCATCACAGCTATTAATCAGACACATTTTCTTTATATAGCACCTTTTAAATGCAATTGAAAGTGCTTTACGTTTTGATTTTTTAAAAAAACAACAACATAGGAAATAAAGTAAAAATGTACTTGGTGACTAATGTACATTGAGCAATAAAATATAAGTAGATAAGATAATGCAAGATAAAGAATAAAAGATACGGGACATTTTCAACTTGGCAGCTGAAAATGTCCTGGAAAAATTCTGCAAAATCAAGAAAAGAGTGGGGACCCTAACTATAAAAGAAAATACTCTTTATGTCACTGTGTAGCATGTGAAAGCACATGACTCCATGACTCCAACTTCAATACAAATGACACCAAAGTCAAATGCTGTCACAATGACGTAATGACCCTCCTTCTTTTATAGTCGTATTGAGCAGACAGTTTGTTCAGTTGATGGGTGGGTTGTTATCATAGGAAGAATGGAACTTCAGTCATATGATAAGAGGTGCTTGAATAAGGGTGGTGATAGGTAAACCCTCTCTCTTGGTGAGGTGTTGGAAATTGTGCGTCCTTCTTAATCTATCTGCTGGGGTGACAAAGCAGGTTCATCAAACCCTGTGTCTAACCCTGACGTCAGCGATCCACTAGCAAGTGATGCAAACAACGCATCGCAATACTGCTCTTCAATTCTATGAGCATGATTTCTGCTCCAACAAAGCATTCTGGGTACGGTGCATCAAAAAAGTTCAGCAATGCACAACTTCATGCAAATGAATCCGTCCATTGTGAGCACATTGTGAGGCAAGTCTCCAATAGCAGAGCATACTCAGGGCAGGTCCATCATGATGACCCTATTTTCTCGTCAGCTGAAATGAATTGGCAAATAATAATGGAGACTCTGTGCCGATCTCTTAATTTAAAGACTAAATGCGTACACAAACTTGGTCTTAAGGCAGATTTAATTCACACATAAATTGCATCCATGATCAGATACACTTTACATGTCCTAACTTAACATGATTGTTACTAAGTTACATTATCAAGATACAAAATAGGCATAATGACAAAGTGTGACTTCGTTATAGTCAACTGTGTAGTCTATTTTTGTCATCTGTGTGACCGAGAGTGAATGGTGAGTGCCCCTGACGGGGTGGACACTCTGAATCTTGTGAATGCCTCTGACGGGTGGACACTGGATGACTGGTGAGTGGCCCCTGACGGGTGGACACTGCCTCTTGTGGTTGTCCAGTGGGCTTATATAGGTATTCTTGCATCTGTGTTCGCCATCCTCCAGACAGTCTGTCGGGGGTTTCTTCTATTTCAGTGCACATTCGTCATTACTTTGACACTGGTGTGGCGTCCACTGACTCTGCTTTTCTGTGGTTCTGTGTCTTGGCTCCAGAAACGCTGATTCCGTGTCTTCACAGAAAACTTGGGTTGTTTACATGTCTGAGTTGAGCAGGTGCGATGAGGCCCTGTTCCTCAGATTGCTAAGAAAAGCATTTCTTACATAATCATACTTACACAAGGAAAATCATAGAACAAAATTTACATAGTATCATCAGCTAAGGCTGAGTTAACAGTATAACTGCACTTTATTTGTTGTACATGTCTGATTTGCATCAGAAATCCAAATGCTACTGTAGCTGCTTTCAGACATGACACCTAGGTATTACTCAGACCTTTATGCACGGGTATGACACGACACAGATGATTCACACATGAACCTAAAAACACAAGCTCAACTTGGGTGCATTCACACTATACCCGAGTTGAAGCTGGGTAGTAGATGGTTGCGTTGGCCAACGGCTACACGCAGGCTAACGCAGGATAAATGAGACTGATGCTGTTTTCTTTTCTACATACAACCGATCGTTTTGATCATTCTTTTATTAATGAATTATTATGTCGGATCCAAAGCATCAATGAAACAGCATACCGGATCATACAAACTAGTTGGAGATACAGGAAGTCACTGCAAGTGTGCAAATTGTCAGTGAGACCATCATGTTGTGAAAACTGAAAAATCCAGTGTAGAACCGGTGCAGATTCATTTCTGTAGCTAGGTCATACCATGAATCAAACTATAGCTGTTTGTAAGTTTGTTTATAGTCATACCTCAAATTATTTTATGAATGGGGATGAGCATTAATGAATCATCTTCATGCTGCATTCAACACAGCTCAGAAGTATCCAGATAAAGACGTGAGGAGATGCTGCAGGTGCATTTTAACCAAACACACAAACTCAGGCTTCTCAGGAGTTGTTAATGGTACAAAATAAAATAAAATAAACCATTTGGAATTAAATATGACGCAGTTCAATTCAGCTGAGGACGCATTTAACCTACGTTAAACCCCCCTCACTGTGCGGATACAAACGCCTGTATTTACACATACGCTCACCTGTCCGGACATGACACTAGGGGGTATACCGTGTCATGTCCATGCAAAAAATTACCCGGGTTTTGCGTTCACACATGAAGCCACCTGTTTGATTTCTGTTTAATACCCGAGCTTGAGTTCATGTGTGAAAGCAGCGTGTTGTGTCTGTGTCAACTACTGCGGTTGCACTGTAGTTTACCTCCGGTTGCTTGGTAACAGAACAACATGTCACTGCACATGCAAGTATATTGACTATGGGGGATGTATTACTGCACTATTAACATTAAATAGACTGAGCCCTCCGGAACTCAGCTCTGCCACCTAGTAGTGTAGTAGTGCTCCATATCAAAGCATCTGCATGGAGGGTAGCGCTGCAATTGAGTACTGCAGAGTTCACATCAATGACAAAGAGGTCTTGCGCTCATATGGCGAATTTGAACATTTTTTCATAAAGAAGAGTAACACCGCTGCAGTTGCCAATCACACTGGGAAATCCTAAAAGAAATTAAATGATTAATCTCAGTCTGAGGTTGAGGCACAATGTCAATATAATTTAAAATTAATTCAACAGATTTGACAGGTAACACTGCATAGGCTAATAGCAGCATCCTTGGTTTGATGTTTCCTGTCAGCCTATGTGCCATATATTAGCAAAAAGCCCAAAAATAAATCTTAAAAAAAAAAAAAAACATGGGTAAAAACCGTTTTAGGGCGAGGTACACTTTCTGATCGCCCTGCATACAGTTGCCCTACCTAAGCATCTGTGACATTAAAACTTCCATTTGCAAAGAAATGCTGTGCAACACACAACAGACTTTCTGCTGGGATGTGAGAACATGACTACGATTACTACAAATGTGAGGACAGGTTAGGCTGTGTATGTAGATGATGAACTGTGACGTGAAATGGTACCACTCAAAAAGATGACATCTATGCACAATCTGATAACCATCTCCCGGTGAATATTTAATTCTCTGTGCAGTAATACTGCACCTTCATCAATGGAGTTGTGATCAAAATAACATGCCATGTCTATGAAAAATGTACCTAATGGACTTCTAATATAGCCCTACTGACTCTGATTTTTTAAGGATTTTAAATAATCAGAGTCAAAATTCACCTGCTGATTGAATGAATGAGGAAATCAAATGTGAGTGTGGCTGTGAAAGAGGGCGAAGAGAGAGAAACTCAAGGTTCATTGAGAAAAACCTGGTTAAGTTAAGTTACCTCTCTCTGTGAAACAGGAAGTGTTACCTCTCTTTCTCTGATTTAAGTTCCCCTCCCTTTGTGGAATTGAAAACATTTCAGGGTTTACAGACTCAGAGTTTTCACTGAACCTGCTTTGTGAAACAGACCTCTGATCAATGACCTTTGACCATTCGTGTGATGCTTTTCAGTTCAATTTGAAAAGTGAAAAATAGGACATTACAAAAATCCCATATTATGTTTTTCAGTTGCTATATATATCCATAATTAAAATTTTAACACTTAAATTTCAATTTTTGTAGCGATCGAGAGAAAAATGGAAAATTGAAAAAATATAAAATCGGAAGGAACTTGACACAGCTAACTTTTACTGTAATACTTTAAAATCAAGCTCATAATGCTTTTACTGTAGCAAGTAATGAATTTTTGTATTTGTACCTTTGCTAAAGTAAAGATGTTGAATACTTCCACCACTACTGAAAGCACAGAACGATAGTGCTGATAGTAGTACTTGTTGAGGCTGTAGTAAGAGCTTGCATTCACCTTACTAACTGACTACTGTAGTCAGCCAATCAGATTCTTTTTAGTTGGGTGCATTGACCCTCCCATTCAAAGGCCTGATGTTATTAACTTGATAACATCAGGCATTTAGGAAACTATGACGCACTGGGAGCTGGTGATTGGAGCTGACGATGCTGACCAAAGTGCTCGACAATTTTCAAGATAAAAGCAGCATAACATAAAAACACCTGACAACAAGAATCAGACAGAAATGAAACTCTCACACTGCATTAAAAGCCAAAGAATAAAAATGTGTTTTAAGACATGATTTAAAAACAGGAAGTGGGCTCGCTGGGTGGCGCAGTGGTTAGAGCGTATGCCATGTGGAGCAGTGCTCTTAAGTGGAAGACCCCCGGTTCGAATCCCGACCGGGGTGTCCTTTCTCCGCGTGTCTACCCCCTCTCTCTCTCCCATTTCCTGTCCAACTTTACAATAAAGGTGTCTGTGCCAAAAAAATCTAAAAAAACAACCAAAAAACAGGAAGTGAAGAGGACAGTCTAATATGCAAAGGCAGCTCATTCTATAATTTGCTGGCTACAACAGAAAAGGCCCGATCTCCTTTAAGTTTTAACCTCGCTGTGGGGACGACTGAAAGCGATTGGTCAGCGTACCTAAGAGCTTGAACCGGCTCATGTACCACTTTAAGCTCAGCCAAGTAGCTTGGCACTAGCCCATGTAAAGATTTAAAAGCAAAGGTTAAAATTTTAAAATCAATCCTAAAACATGCAGGGAGCCAGTGAAGGGAAGCCAGCACTGGGGAAATGTGCTCTAGTGCGTGTTCCCTTTTAAAAGATATTTTGGACTAGCTGTAAGCATGAGATAGAAGTCTGGCTAACACCAACATAAACAGTGAGATAAAAGCATGGGCGACTCTTTCAAAATCATTAAAAGACAGGCAGGACTTGACCTTATATAAAAGCCACAGCTGGATTTCACCACTGATTTTATTTATTTGTCCAATTTAAAATCACTGTCCATAGTCACAACAAGATTTTTTGCAGTGGATTTTATGTAAGGACTCTGTGAACTCAGGTTCATATGAGGGATATTATTTGGTCCAAATAAAAGAACTTCTGTTTTACTTTCATTAAAACTTAGAAAGTAAAAAAAATGAATAAAGTGCTCTCCATTTGGTTTTCCTTTAATTCTGGTTCCTACCACCTTCCTGGTATGGCAAACCTACACCTGCCAACGTCCTGACACATAGGAAGCATCCACTTGCAGCAGCGAAGTCTTGGATGCCACACAAGCAGTTCCTCATATGGAATTTGGCCCTCAAAAAAACCCAGTCAGAATAAGTTCAGGAAAAATACTCTAGCAGAGCCTCTCTTACGACCGTCTCAACCGTCTTGAGATAAGTATTCATCTGTGGTTCGCTGCTAATAACAGTTATCTTACGGTTAGGCAAAAATATCTTTCTTCGCATGTTAGCTGCAGAACAACTTTCTTTCTTTCTTTCTTTCTTTCTTTCTTTCTTTCTTTCTTTCTTTCTTTCTTGCTCTTCACATACACGAAGAGGTTCAAGCGGTGCGTTCAGGTAAACTCCATAATTTAATTAGCAGATGCAATTTGTATTATACATTCAGGGAAACTACTATTTCTGAGTGCTAGAAATCTTATTAGGGTTACACTTTCTTAAAATGGATCCCACGGGGAGCATGTAAAGGGAAAAGAGGACAGGCCCAAGAATGGACCCCTGAGGCACACCACAATGTATTGATGCTGTAGACGACACACCATCACCAAAACTAATTGAAAAACCTTCTATCAGATAAATAAGACCTGAACCATTCCAGAGCTGTTCCTTTAATACCCACATGATGCTCCAGGTGAGATATACGGATACTATGATCCACAGTATCAAATGCAGCATAAGAACAGCAGAATTCCCTGAAACCTTTAAAAGTGCAGATTCAGTGCTGTGAAATGCTTTAAAACCAGACTGAAACACCTCAAGAACACCATGAGAGTTTAAAAGGTCTGCAGTTGAAGGGAAGTTTAGAGAGGACTGTGGTGTCCAGGTTGGGTCCAATAAGTCCACAGATCTTCAAAAAGTGAGAGGGGATAACATCAGTAAGACTGGTGGAAGGTTTCATGTGATCTATAATCTCCATTAACTGAGAAAGAGACACTGGCTCAAGCAGATTAAAGACAGCAGAGGAAGTGACAGTAATGGAGGGGTCATATGAAGGGGGTTGAATGTCTGCTCTGATGGTCATGACCTTATCGTTAAAAAAGTAAAGGAATTTTTCACATAATTCCGATATCGAGAATATTATTAATTGTTTTAAAAAGTACACAAGGTTTGTGACAGTTACTTGAAATTATATTAGAGAAATATTTTGTCTTTTCCACTTTAATAGTTTTCTGATAGTTGGACCAGCTGTTCTTCAAAATGTCAAAAGAAACCTCTAACCTGTCTTTTTTCCATCTTCCTGCACTCTCGTCTAACAGCGTGAGTAGCTTCATTCAACCAAGAGCGTTTTATTTTAAAAGGGGTGAGAGTGTCTAGGATGCTTTGGCAGGTGGAATAAAAATATGAGGTTAACTCTTCTGTATCTAGGCATCTAAACAGTGGACTCAATGGAACTCGTGGAAAAATGGACAGGGCTGGAAGGGTTAAACATACGACAGTGGCGACCAGAAGAGGATGGACAGGGAAGAGAAACCTCAAATAAAACAGGCATGTGATCGGAAAAGACAGCATCACACACTTCAATATTAATTATCTGTTAATTAGGGATAATTAGGAAATAATAGTACAAAATCTATCATGGTTTTTCATTAAAGGTTTGGAAAAGTTTTACCACTGCAGTGTTTTTGAGGTTCATTCATCCTTTAGATCAGGTGTGGGCAATCATGTGCCATGGAGGGCTGTGTGTATGCAGGGCTGTGTCCGAAATCACTCACTCA
>JANJYP010067496.1:0-20791 GCA_024605115.1 Rastrelliger brachysoma
TTTTTTTTTCCACACACGTCGTCTCTGCCTCGGGAAAGGAATTATTTGCATACACCTGCTTATTTGGCAGGAGTGTCTGTCGGCAATGCTCGATAAGTCCTGTAGCAGTAAAATGAATTAAGACAATTATTAGTAATTTGTTGATGGGATTATATACGGTGTTATAGATAAATGCTACCATTCAATATATAGTATTAAGTTAGCTTATAACTCATTTTCATCTGCGGTCCCTTCTCTAGGTCAATATTAAAACATATGACAGCACAATAGCATACAGTACAGAGAAAAAAAAAGAAAAAGACACAGGACACATACAAAACCCAAAGCTACATGACTCAGCGTTTATAGGGTTTGAGGAAGTGTAGAAGTGTGTGTTTTATATCATGTGATTTGGAACAAAAAAAAAACTCATTTGTATGGTTTATAACACTTCCCTATGTGGTTATTTTATTGTTCCTCTTCTACAATTTTTTTCCCCAGATTGTATTGGACTGAACCCACTGACTTATGGACCTGCTCCAGGAAATAGCAACTACAAGAATTTCACTCTCAAGTTTTACAAGTTAGACATTTAAGTGTTAGCTTTTCAATATAACACTATAACATTATTTTTCTTAAATAGTGTTCTCCATACATATTGAATTATCTGCGCATCTCTGTGTCTTGCATCTGTCTCCAGGCTGATCAATGTAACAGTCGACTTCCAGCTGAAGGCTATCAACATTCAGACCATTATAAACAATGAAATCCCAGACTGCTACACCTTTGCTATCACGGTAAACTGTCTCCTTTATTATTTCTATTTGAATTAACACTTTCAGTCTGTTTGAATAGTAATATGAGTGGGTTGAGATGCATTTATATGAAAGTCAGCACCGTAAAGAAAGAAATCTGTCCTGAAATGACCGCACTTAATCACAGCTGTGAATTTGCACTTTTCCTCAGTTGAACTTTGTGTCTTAAAATAACCAAAGATAAGAGTCAGTTGTGTATTTACTCTTGTATGCTATCAGATCGTCATGGATAACAAGGCGCACAGCGGCAAAGTTAAAATCGCTCTACATAACCAGGCCTCCATAAAGGAGTGTAAAGACCCTAACGTATCTGGACATGGTGAGTAAAGTGATGGTGGATGAGCTGCAACGGACAGCTCCTATGGAGACATTCATTCGTCGACTGTATTATCTGTCGTTTTCTCAATTTCCTTTCATCACTCTCATTTCTCGCCTCCTCCATCAGCCGAGAGCTACGTTCGGGTGCTTTATGATGTGGCGGTGATATTCGTTTGTCTGGTGTCCCTGCTGCTGTGTGGGCGCTCCATCCTCAGAGGTATCCTGCTGCAACATGTAAGAAGCCAAGAATTTATATTTTTAGATCATGAAAATGGTATCTTTTTTTTTTTAACCTTTTTAGTTTAAATAGGTTGTAGGCGAATTTGCAATACGTGGTGACACTACAGTTATAATTTCCATTTTGCTGTCACCATGCAGTGTGTTGCTTATGTAACATATATAGAAATTAAAGGCACTTCATGTACAAAAGCAAAAAAAAAAGTTTCTGTTTCAGTGTTGCCGAAATGCATTATGTACATCGTTGAGGTCTAACAAACAAGTTGAATACATTTCCTTCCTCATATTTCCAAACTTGCATTGCTGACATGCAGGTTTACTTGCTAGCAGTCTTTCTTTTCTGCCTTGGCTGCACTCTTGTTGCATTAAATCAGTGTAACAGTGTGAAACTACAGTTGTCAAATAGTGTGCTGGTGAAAGGATTCCCTTTAGCGACCTGCACAAAAAAATAGGAAAAAAAACAGGGAGCCATTCGTAGAGATACTGTTTCATAGTGCTGGTAGTGGTCAAAAACTCCATAGGGTACCTTAAACTGGATGCTATTAGGATGTACTTTATAAGTCAGTCTGACCTTTTTAGACTTTTGAAGGTTACTGTCCAAAAAGGTGCTTCTATCATTATATTTTCTGATACTGCAATAATCACAAGTTGTATGATTATGATAACTCGACAAGACTTCAGTGTCATTTGCACACTTTGCTTTGTTACCAGTAAGTCAGAGCCAGGTAAGATATTTCCTCATATTGCTGTTGCTTCCTATTTTCCATACAGACATGAAAGTGGTGTCATTCTTCTCGTCTCTCAGCAAAAAAGCTTATCGACCTATTGTCCAAAATGTTGAACTGTTCCTTTAAAACTAATCTGAATTCAAAGAGTTTCCTTAACTTCATGCAGTATGAAATTCTTATATTATTGCTTTTGGTTTATGAGTATGTCTTCTAGTATTATTATTATTTTATCTCATCTTGTTGATAATCTCTCATCTTCCTGTCCAGGAGTATGTGCAGTACTTCGATAACAGACTTGGGCGCAGTGTGAGCTGGGGTGACAGAATGGAGTTCATCAACGGCTGGTATATTCTCCTCATGATCAGCGACTTGTTCACCATCATCGGCAGTTTCATCAAAATCGGGATTGAATTCAAGGTACTGAGACATGCCCCGGTGTTCGTTTGACTGCTTTCTGCTTTTTTTTTTTTGGAAGTTGTCACAGAGTATCCAGCTAATGCTCAGTAGTGCAATTCACAGTTTCCTGCTAATGATGTCACTGTTCTGATGCAGACTTTTTCATCATATGACGAGTGCGGGATCCTGCTGGGAACCTCCACTCTGCTTGTGTGGGTGGGAGTCATCCGCTACCTCAGCTTCTTTCAGAAATACAATGTAAGTGAAAGACACATGCACTCATAATAATAATAAAGATCATGTTAATACTCTATATTTATTTTTACTTTGCCGTTCTTACTCTAAAGGAAAATTATATTATTGTGTGGTTGTCCTCTTCTTTCTACATACCACAGATCCTGATTGTGACACTAAGAGCTGCTTTCCCTAATGTCATCCGCTTCTGCTGCTGTGCGGCTGCTATTTATTTAGGATATTGCTTCTGTGGATGGATTGTGCTCGGGCCATATCATACCAAGGTACTGTACACACACACACACGCACACACACACACACACACACACACACACACACACACACTGCAATGTCTCTGACCAGAAATGAAAGCATGAGTCATTGAGGCCAGAACTAAGTCAAGCAACAGTAACCTAATTATCATAATATCCCCTCCAGCATATCATTTTTGTAGTTATCCATAATTAATGACAAAAAGAAAACTAACATTTATTAAACATGAATCATGGCAATACTCTGCTGGTGTATTGTGTCTGCACATATCTGGTATTTAAGCTTGTAATATTATATAGCCTATGTATTATCAAACAAGCTAACAAATAGTAGCTAATAAAATATCACATATGCAAAAAGTCAGATTAATGGCGCCCAGTTAAACAAATACACACCACTACACAAATATTTGAAAAAGTCCCATGTCATTAATCATCCTTAAAGAGCAATTTAAAGCATATTATTATGTAGTATTGCTCTTTCATAAAACCAGGTAACATGGCTTAATTTCACTAATGAATGTTTTATTACTTCTTTCATTGACGTCACCCCTCGTATACAGTTTCGCTCCCTCTCCATGGTGTCCGAGTGCTTGTTTTCTCTCATCAATGGAGACGACATGTTTGTAACGTTCGCCGAGATGGAGAAAAGCAGCGCGTTGGTGTGGATCTTCAGCCAGGTCTACCTTTACACCTTCATCTCCCTCTTCATCTACATGGTGTTGTCTCTCTTCATCGCGCTCATCACCGGAGCCTACGACACCATTATGGTACAGTGATGTTCTGTTTCATTTAGTAAGCTTCGTGTTTCCCTGAATGAACATTGAAACCATAAGAAATTCATGCTGAAGGAGAATGAAGATGGATTTAGGTTAAGCAAATGAAAGTTTGAAGAGTAACTTGACACCAGGTTGAAAAGCTGGGTTTTGCTGCCCTCTCTAGAGGAGCACCAGTATCCACGCCCAGCAGTGATGTCACAGCATCCTCTAGTACACCTGTGCATCTCTGCAGCAGGATGAGAAGCTGTTCAAAAAACACTAAAACAACTTTTAACTGGTCTTAATGTGAGCCTAAAGATAATAATGAGTCATTTGAAAAGCAGCAAAGTGCCATTTAGATTGAGGGTCCTTCAATAATATCATAGCATAATTTCATTAAAAAATTAGGTCAAGTCAAATTATAATATATTAAATGTAGGATATGAGTGTCGTAATGAAGGAAGGTTGCTGATGCATGTAAGATCTTTTTGCACATCAAATGCCCGGACACTGATTGTTTGACGTGTATAATATATATGGTTGTGATTCAGTGGTGACATCAGTATGTGGAAAATATATACAGCTTTCCATTGTCTCCTTTCAGGCTCAAACACAGGAGCAGGTACGCGTCACAGACCTGAGCGCCTTCATCGCAGAGTGCACGGACACACCCAGCTCGGGCAAATTCCGCGGTCCTGAAGGGTCGTCATGCTCCTTCTTCTGCTGCTGTGACTGGTGAGGAGGAGGAGGGAGAGGAAGAGAAGGAGGAGGAAATGGATTCACAGAGGGAATAAGCTGTGTGTGCGTGTGTGTGTGCATGTGTGTATATGTGCGCACACCACATTTCCACTCCAGTGGCTGTAATTGCACTCTCTTTTCCAGATACCCAGCACAGCAGGGACGACGATGCCTTGAGAGTGAACCGGCTAACCTTGGACCACTTTGTACTCTGTTGCCCTTTTTTTTTTTTTTTTGAATTTTGCATTTCAATGTGCGCTGGTACGTTAGAACGCACTGCACATTCATGGCACCAATTACCTGCTTTGGCTTTAGTACTGTATGAATAATTTATTGTCTTCTTCTGAAATGTGTGTTTATAAGGTCTTTGATGACCGGACCCATAATGCCAGTAAACACATTCATTGCTGTAGACTGGACACAGGGTTAGCCAATTGTTAAGTGCAATGAATGCAAATTTTCACTTGAATGCACCACTATGTACAAGGATTTTATTATCATTTTAATGTCCACATGGGTACTTAGGTTACAGGATTTTTGTGCCTCTTTTTTCTTTATGTAAATATATGTAAGTCCTTTGCATCTTTACAGCAGAGGTAGAATAGGTGCAAGATAGCGAGGCAAGCTGAAAAATAGAGTGACCATTAACTAGTGCATGTATGCATTAGCTCCTGAAACATTCTCAGTCAAGGCGGCTCCATCCCTTTGTTCGTGTTCTCCTTCAACTGGAAGGAGATGACGGCTCCGCAAGGAAGGATGAGCCCTGCAGCCAACCAGTTAGTCATCAATATGTATGAACTGTTTCTGCTGTAAGGAGACAGGTGACTGTGCGCCGCGCTAATGCACTGCGAGACAGTCTTTTTTTTTTTTTTTTTTTAATGTTTGGTTTGAAGTGCTGCGTGCGAGGCTGCGAATATCCGTGCTGACAAACTGAATTCAAACAAGTGATATTCAAAGGGAGGTGTGTCAAAATAAGACAACTTTATCTAGGCTGTGTTAGGCAGAGTTGTGTTTGTGTCAGACACTGTCGGGGACGCTGACATTGAAGCCATGTGCGAAAGGGTAATAGCTCATTTATTTTATCTGTGAACTAGTGAGGACGTCTCCACAAACCAGCAGTTCCTCATTTACCATTTTTAAAGGGATTGACTGCTTAGAATATCATGCATATTAGGGAAATTTGAGAAATGTTAATACTCTGTGTGAACGGATTTGAAGGGCGCTTGCTCAATTGAAGAAAATGTGTCTCAGGACTTAAAGGTGACAAAAGAATTTTCTGAGGCTGCACTGATTTTTTTATTTTAATGTATTTATATTGTTCAGTCAAAACTGTGGGAACACGTTTTCTTCTTTTAATGAATGTTTACTTACACTTATTTGCACTTAATGAAGACTTGATTTACAGCATCACTTGATTTAAATGTCTCTCATGGGAACCATATAGCACAACAGAGCGAAGCACTGTTTACAGTAGGTAATGTATATGTTATTCTCCTGACACTGATGATTATTTAATACTTGGACGTGATGTTAACAGTGTTATTGCTCACTACAGTTGTTTACTTATATTTTGTATGCATTTTATTATTTTACCTCTTTTTTGAGATGACACAAACAAGCTAAAAGGGAGTTCCTCAGTTACTGTATAGAAGGATGTTGTACAGGTTTTTACCCGTGATTTGTATTGAATCTTTCCTGTGAAGATGCTGCCTTGTGCACGTCAGCAAAATAAATTGGATAGACAACAAAGGGGTTTTGTGTGTGTGTGTGTGTGTGTGTGTGTGTGTGTGTGTGTGTGTGTGTGTGTGTGTGTGTGTGTGTGTGTGTGTGTGTGTGTGTGTGTGTGTGTGTGTGTGTGTGTGTGTGTGCGCCTTTTGTCCTCTAGCAGGCATATTGTGTCCAGCCTCTATAGTAGGCTGCTCATATTCTTAAAGAAAACTCAGTTATGTACCATTTTAAATATTAGTTCCAGGTATACAAAATCTTCTGCTCCATTTAATTAACTGTGTAAAAAATAATTAGCAATACTCCTTTTAACACCAGAATGCACGGAAAAACCTCCTAGCATGTTGATGTGTAGCAGATATAATGATTAGCCTACTATGCTCACCATCTTGTTTAGCATTGTTAGCATTTGCTAATTAGGACAAGACACAGCTCAGCTAATAGGAATATTAGGCTATTAGTTTTGCAGGTGTTTGGTAATATATAAAAAAGTACTTGTATGCTAACATGCTCACAATAACAATGCTAGCATACTGATGTTTAGCAGATGTAACGATTACCAAGTTCACAACCTTGTTTAGCATGTTGCTAATTAGGACTTTAGGAATTTTTTTTTTTTTAAAGTACCCGTGTTAAATCTGATAAAGGTGTCAAATGAAAAGTTATGGGATCTCAGAAGTTTTAATTCATTCTCACAGAGGTTGATGGGTAGTTTTTTTTAAAATTTATTTTATTATATTATTTTATTCATTTTTAAATTATTATTATTTACCAAATTTCATGATATTTTGATGCATCACAGTGGGAAAAAAATTCAGCGTCCTGCTATTGTTGAAGCTAGCTCACTGTCACACTCTCATAGCTTATAGGGACATCATCATCATTAATATTATTTGTAACACCGATGGCAAGGCACAGTGTCTGTTGCAGAAAAGGTTTATTCATCACACCGAACCATACCAGAGAATGAGTTGGATTCATCCAACCTCACAACATGTGCCAATTTAATGATATATTTTACAAACTTTGAATTTCTTATGAAGTTGGAGGATGACATTCATTATCCATTCATTCATCTTTTAATGACCAGAAATGTTTACCCAAAAAATAAAGGCAATGTATGGTTGTAGAGAAAGTTCAGTCTTAAACAAAGTTGATCAAGCTAATAGAGCAACAGCAGGGCTAAAACCAGACTTTTGATTTTTAACTAAAAATGCCTTGAATTCAATAAAAAAAGGAGCAAAAATAAAATTGTTTATACAAAATATATAAAATAACATGCATTTTGTGATTTTGTAGGCAATTTCACAGTGTAATGGTTCATTAAATATGTTGATTTATTTTTAAATGTCTTGTTTATTTATCTAATCTTGAACACTTTGGGGCTCCAGATAGTAAGAATGAACTGAAATTTGATAAACTTAATATGTTTATATAATGCTTTTTTCCAAAGCACTTTACATTTTCCCTCTCGCTCACTCATTCATTTACACACTGATGCAAGTGGCTGACCTAACCATTGAGAACAGTGAGGTATTTTGCCCAAGGCCACTTGCGCACATGACAAGAGGAGCAGCTGATTGAACTGCTAACCTTAATATAAGTGGATGGCTCACTCAATCCCCTGAGACAAAGTCATCCAATTTAAAGGACCTGTCCAAGGTACGCTGGGAAAGGACAGTATAGAAATTGGATGGATCTAAACACAAAGCTTGAATTGCATGAATCCAGTGTGTTTGGTAGCCTGACACCACTAGAGGGAGAGAGCAGGCTCTGACTAGTAGCCACAATCATAGGAAATCAATACAATCCACAAACAATAAAAAAAAATGACAGGAAACCAAATCAGAAGAAAAGGAGGGGTGAGTCATTAATGAAAGGGAAGTGTTCTGTTGCCTTCATAAAAGATAAATTATGCTAAGAGTACAAGTAAAATATATAACCTTCAAGTCTACCATTATCAGCAACTACCCTACACATCTCAACATCTCAAAGGTAAGTGGAAGTGGAGTCCGGCTGAGCTAGTAAAAAAAAACAAAAAAAAAAAAAACAAAAAGGCGCATTACTGAAGATGCAAATCAGCAAATGGATGAAAATGAGAGAGCATGTGGGATAAAGATCAAAGCAGATATGTGCACACTCATTCCTCTTAGTGCAGTGGAGTGGTATAGCTGTCCAATACCCTTAGTAACTGCATACATTATTTACTCAAGGATGCAACCAGGGCTTAGACGATGCACTTAGAATCAGACTGACAGGAACTGGCCAGCCTGTTCTGGACATCATCAGGTTTCAGGGTAAAGTTAATTAAACAGTCCCGTAGAGAAAAACAGGGCAAGGCCTTGCAGCTGGTCTCTTTTTTTCCTACGAGGTTAACTGCATTCGCGTGGCAGATACATCAGAGATACATCCTTCATCCAGCAATCTGAATCTTCCAGCCGCTGCAACAGGATATGAGGTCTGCATTTGAATGTAGATCATCATCGTCATCATATTCTGAGCATGTGTGGAGGACGCATACATACTGTATCTGGCCCGCAGAAGAACATACGTAATACATGGTGACAATACATTAATGAGGCTCACACAGGTTCTTATATATGTTGCCTATGTGTGGAAGCATCTAGCCTGTTAATGATTTGCTGTGTTGGCACGTGGAGCTCTTTGGGGACTCCATGCTGTGCACAGAGAGCTGCAGCTGCTGCACCGGCGTGTGCTAACCTGAATCCGCCTGGTATTCTCTCTCACACACACAGGCGCACACACCCTTACTGTAACATTTTGATACTTTGGTTATAGGTGCATAGTGGTGCGTGTGCTATTAGGTTAGATTCTGATGCAACTTTTATTAAAAAGGCATTTTGATTTGTGAATATCCCCTACTAAAACATGGCGGCTGTGTCTGATGTGATGGGTGTGTCTGCTTGTCTCCTCACTCGGTGCCAGCTGCTTTCTTGTGTGGCTTGGCTGTCTAGCAGGAGATTGAGACCTCTGTACAATCTGTGTGTACACACTGCTGCAATACTTGATACACAATACGAGCATGTCTGTATCTGCTGATGATTAAATAACTTGGGTGTTGTGTAAGAGTTTGTCAAAGGTAGCAGACCCCTGACTAGAGGCCAGGTTTTTGGGGCTTGACTGTGCGCCAGAACCTTTTGTGCTGCTCTGCCCCAGCTGGACCGTGGGCCGGGGGGAAAAAACAATGAGATAAATAACAGGGGAACTGTGCAGCGGGGTACGCAGCCCTGCCCCTTCCTGTCTCCGTTGCTGCACAGCGCTGCCTGTGTGAAAAAAAACACCTTCCTCTCTTTGTTGCGTCTGCCGGGCCATGCCAATACGTCCATCAGCATCAAGCCAGCAGGCATCAAACCGCTTGGAGTGCACACCCTCTTCCTGCAACTCCTTCCACGTCCTTTGCTTACTTGCACACACACACACACACACACCTGCATCATGCCTACTGTATGATGACATCTAATTCCACACATAAAGCTACACTACGTGAATGCCATTTTCAACTCTAATCACTCTGACTATTTGAAAAGGTCATGCTCACAGACAATTAATCTCACAGATAATCCTGAGGGTCTAACATGACCTTCAATTATAATTCAACAGCCAAACAAGCAACATTGTTGAACAGCAGATAATGCTGAACAATATAAAGGAGACACTCACTAACTGATAGGAGGTGTAGCCCTCAGAGGTGATATGCAGAGGCAAGGGAAACACAAACTTCTTCTGGAAATCTGACACAGATAAGAAACACGACAAGAAATAACATGTTTATTTGTGTGTGTTGTTTGTTTTTTTATGCAATCAGGTGCATGTCTAGTGTATGTCTGCACAGTTCAGTCGGGTATTTCGGAGCCAAATCTCCTCTCTCCAGTACTTGGAAAGAGGAGAGTGCACCATGGGCTCAACATAAAAAGAAGCCCATCCAGAACAGAGCGGTACACAAAAGCCTGGCTCATGTAGACAGAGCAGGCGGCTGCTGGGAGCTGAGCAGCAGCAGCGCAGCAGACAGACAGTCAGACAGGCGGCATGCCCACCCAGACTGTCTCTGATGAAAAGCCCCGTTCTGGTGATGGGGTATGGCACACAGAAACAAAAGCTTGTAAGCCATGAAACAACGCCCTTCGGTGTCTAATTCTAGCTGAGAGAAATAACAAATCTTAACCGAAAAGCTTGCATATTGTGTCTTCTGCTCCTTGCTCTTTTTTCCTCTCTTTCTTGTTGTAGTGAACTGCTCATTTCTTTCAATTCCTACCATGTTCAAACTCTATGTTACGCTGAATTTACTCCTAACAGCCCTCAAGAATTTTAATTTGCAGGCAATTTGACTCATGGGACAAAAAGACAGATTTATGTACACATTAGCAAGATCACTTCCTTATTTGGAAATTAATAAAGCCAAAATGGAAGCAGTTGCATCATCTTAATTACCATTTCACTATCAACAGGTCTGAAATGTGAAAGGCACAAGTTATTGAGGCAACTGCATGGTAACACTGAGAGGGGACAATGCAGGCAACTTGATGCATGTGGGGCGGCAGTAACGCACCATTAATGGATGAGTGTGTGTGTGTGTGTGTGTGTGTGTGTGTGTGTGTGTGTGTGTGTGTGTGTGTGTGTGTGTGTGNGGCATGGAGAAAGGAAGAAAAGGGTTTGAAGAGGAGAGAAAAGGGGGTGTATGGGCCTAGAGGGAGGGCAACAGACAACCGGGAAGAACTCGGGCAAGAGAGAAGGGTGACTTGCAAGAGGTGACATCATCTCCAATTTGAATAATCCCCCAGCCCGGGAGATGATTGGCTGTGTTCAGAGAAAGCAGAGTCCCCCTGCTATTCGCTATTCACCCCTTTCAATTTCAGCATGGCGTGCTGTCGTGGTAAATGCTGCCTTCAAGGACTAGTAGTAAGCTACTATTTCTGTGGTTGGAAGTTGTTGGAAACCTCCAGTAGATATTTCACATGGAATTACTGATTCTGGGACATAATGTGACATCTTAATTATGTTTCACCCCAAGCCCAAAACATGAGCTTTGCCACTCCTATTCAAGAATGCTACCTGGTGCCTGGTTTGTTTGATTTTTTTTTTGCCCAATTAGGAGGCAATATAGTTATGCACCATTTAAAGTAAATATCATTTTAAGTCATTTATTTTGCTTTACACAAGCATATGTTGGCGAATGTACAAAGGAAAGCCCTCATACAATGTAATACCTGTCTTAATGTTCTTCAGTGGCACACCACAAACAAATATGTAATTAAAGGGGCACTCCACTGATTCTGCACATAAAGTCTGTTTACTTGTCATGGTTAGTAAGCTACTACTTAGCGTGTAAGAGCAATATGATAACATCTTCTGCGGCTTTAAAAACACTACAACTTGAGGTGCCTTAAACATTTCTAAAGATAACATGTTATATTTTGTTTATTTAATTTGTACAAAAACAAATATAAAAACAGCTTTTACAGGGCTGCATGCCAAATTCTTTCTTGACTGGTTGCCAGGCAGCCAGCGTAGAGTCTTATAAGTAAGTGGTGCCAAATAGTGAGTTTCATTGGTGCTGGCAGGTGGATTTTGTTAATACTTCTTTTGCACAGAGCAAGACTGGCTGTTTCTCCTTGTTTCCAGTGTTTATGCTAAACTAAGCTAAGCTGCTGGCTGTAGCCTTTAATGAATGTAAGTATTGATATTTCCACCTGTGCAAGAATACAAACAAGCATAGCCCCCAAAAATGTCCAACTATTAGGCTATTTTAAATTGTGTTTTTGTACACTCATTTACATTAAGATAAAGCAGTAGAAAATGATAGAGGGTGGTCTTTTCTCGTGGTTTTGGGGGTTATATATGTATTGAAAAATCATGAAAAGGTGCATTTTTGCTTCATATGTAACCTTTAAATCATTAGGCTAATCATATTTTACAGGGTTTTTTTCTATTCATCAAATAGTTAATTAACTGATAATGTCAACTCTTTCATTATTTCACGATAGCCTATTCTAGGCTTCTATAGTGCTCTGCTTTTCTAGGCTCCATGTTGGTGGACAAAGCTCTAAAAATACCATAAAGGTGTCTTCTCCAGCCTGTCATGCGCAGACCTTTCGTTATTCCGACACTTCCAACAGCACTTAAAGGCATCGGTAGCCCTCTCCTCTCCTCCGCCTGTCCATCCATCCGTTCACCGGTCTACCAGCGTGTATGTATGTGTGTGTGTGTATGTGTATGTGTGTGTGTCGACTGGAGCGTCATTCTCCTCCTTTCTTCCTTTCAGTGAACGCGCATCACTTGTGAAAAACGGCGCTTGAGACCCAGAAGTTTCTTGTCTGCGGGCTCGGCTCGACTCGCTCTCCGGTGTTTTTCTCCCGTTACTCCCCGGTTTCATTTTTATCCTCATCCTCACTTTCTTTTTTTTTCTTCTCCCTTCTTCTTGTTCTTCTTCTTCGAGGATTCAGCCGGGGTGTGCTAACACTGGGCGTAGCTGGAGAGGATTTTTTCCGCACTGACTGGTAAGGTTGAGATTGTTGTAGCATTAGCTCGCAGGCTAACGTCAGTTTGAACAGCTTTAATGTTACAGTAATAACCTATTTGAAAACGAACGTTACGCCCGTTGTCAGTTATAGGCTGCTAGCTTACTTGTACTCGCCGGGTTTTATTACTTATCATACTACCTTTATAACACTAACCAGTGCATCGGAATTATGCCGTGTGAATGAATATTTCTGTTAAATATGCAGCTGAAAATATCCACACGCTTTTATCTTGGTTTTATTTTTAATTATCTTTATGTCGCTGTGTGTTTCACATTGAGCCTTACTCCAGTGGTAAAGGGGGATTGATGGGGCGGTGGCAGGCAGCCTGCATGGCAGCTGGGAGTGCTCTCCAGACCTGTTAGCCTGCCTTAAAACTGATAAATACTTTTAACGTCTGCTCTTTTTTTTCATTAACAGAATTGTGACACTCTTTCTGTTCACTGTTGTCGTCTTTTCCCTCGCTTAACTTTTTTTTTCTCCCTCGTCTCCTCCTCCTTCTCCATCCTCCACCGCGGATGCCCATTGTTCTGTGATGGGCTGGAGTGGTGTGAGTGCTGAGAAATGTTTCACTATAGCCCTCAGGGGAGGAGGAGGAAGAATAGGGAGGAGGGCAAAGGGGGGCTGAAATTTAGCAGTAATAATTCAGCAGATGCCCACTCAAGTTTTAATTTCATCAAAAACATAAGAATTACTTCAGGGCTTTTTTTTGTTGCAGAGTGTTAAAGCAATCTATCCCCGTAGACCTAGGAGGGAGAGTGTTGAAGCTGAAATGTCTCTGAGAAAGGGTTTGTGCATAGACTCAAACTGGCATGTAATCAGAGGTGATTAATGTCACCCCCGAAAAAAAAGTGATCAGCTTTTGTGATGTGAGAGTTAAGGCTGCAGGGGCCCGTAGCTGCTCCCTCACTGACTCTTTTCTGTGAGTGAGTGCAACAAGACAGATTACATTCCCCCCTCTGTAGAACAATGGGGAAGAGAAAACGCTGCCAGCTCCCAAAGCCTGGCCAAGAGCATTTAATAAACTACAAACATGCACGCATTGAAAAATCTTTATCCTCAGCCCACAACTTTATTCATACCCCACACCTCCCCTCCTCCTCCTCTGCGCGGACAGAGACATAAATTCTCTTGAGCTTTGTGGCCACAGTGGGTATCAGGGTAGGGTCAATAACGTGTGGTGATCGACCATGAGGTATTGATGTCATCCTTACTAAATGGCATCCCAGGGCGACTAATATGAACACTTTTAAGACTCGGGCCATGCAGGGTTTGGAGACACTCCAGGACTCTTAAGTCAGAGGTGGGCTAAGCCATCAGCTAGTCCACCCCCACACCCCCTCTACAACTCCCACCACCCCTCCTCCCTCCTCTGGTGCACGGATGAGAGAATGGCTGACTCACAGTGTTGGTGGATAAGGCAGGGAAATGGAGGACAGGCAGGCAGGCAGGCAGGGACATAGACCACAGCCTAATGCAATCACGTGAAATTAAATTTAGCTGACATTAAAACCCACACTCTGTTTTTATTAAGTTATTTCAGATGGTTTTAAAAAGATTATTAGTTGGACTGGAGGATGGGGATTACTGCCAGAGTTACTCTGCGTGTATGGAGGAGGATTTGTCAGGAACTTGAATAAATGAAGACAATTGATGTAATATTAAAAAAATATATATCTATATATATGCTAAGAAGCTTTTTCTGTTATAGAGTGGATTGTAGTTGTATATATCTTTTCTTCATTGTTGTTTGTGTGTTTTTATCCGGATGTATCACTCTGCCATTATCACATGCGCTGAATAGAGGGTGTGATTGTCTCTACAGCAATAGTCGCTACTCATTGCAATAAGAAAGAGAGAGCACCACCTGTGTTTGATACAATCCTCCATACACAGACATAGAGATGTGTACTATTAGAGGTAAGCAGAGCAGAAACTAATGAATACTTTCATTCATCTTCTAATCTAGAGAAAACTAGGGATAAAACCTACATTTAGTCACATTTAAGAAACTGGAACCAACATAATTAACTTGATTTAGCTTAAAAATGACTGAAATTATCTCTAAAATATATTTTCAATGCTGATATTGTTTGAGAAACTATTTTTCTGTTCTAATTGTAATAATGATTAAATTAGATTGCAGTTAATCATATTCAAAATGACGATGTCTCATAGTTGCTAGTTTTTCATTCATTGCCATTTAAAACTGATGTTAAGTGTGTTAAGGCATCAGTTTTTGGGCTCTGGTAATTATTAATAATTTATTAATTTAGTTAGCTGCTAATGATGATGACAGTTCGAACAGCTGCACAGAAAATCATATAATAACTCAGCCTCATTTTGAATAAATCATCATCATCTTCAGTCGACATCATTCTGTGAAAAACGTCTCGACACAAATGAATATTTTCACATGGAGTGTCTTTCATGCTCTTGTATTTTCGGCCAATTTAAATTTTAATGACCTATTTTGCTCCCAGCTGGCCTCTCGACCCGTGCCGCCGTCCTGAGAGCGGGGAGATGATTGTTGCATTAATAGACCTGTGTGTATGTGCATGTGTGTGTGTCTCACAGCCTGCCCCCTTTAGACTCAGGACCAGCGTTGGGTGGGTGTGTGACTCATAATTAAACCCCCTCCCACCACCAGCTCCGAACTTCTTGACTGTGACAAGGGCAAGCCTGTGCCTCTGGTCATCAGGCTTTTTATTCAGCCTCAACCTGTGACCCCTGCATTTCTTGAGGGTCATTACAAATTGCATTGATCATCTGTAACCTTCTAATAATCTTAGGCTCAAACAGCACAGTCATTTCTTTACTTCTGAGACTTTATATCTGCCGTCATTTCATCCTCTTGTTTGCTTAATGATTCGAGGCTTGAGGAAACTGCCGCAGGAACTACAGTGAATTTGCACAGCGGAGATAAAGAGATAAAACTTTTCTGTCGCCTGTGTCCCGGTCGAGATAGCAGCCTCGGCCGACGGCACGGTCACAGTTGTCAGGGCTCACATTTGGCAGCTGGCGGCACAGTTTGGAGACGCTATTTGCCAGCAGCTGCAGTAATTTGCTGTGTTTGGACGCTCTGAATTCCTCTGGTGGGAGGATGGATAAATGGATGTGGTCCATGGCTCTGTTACTAGGCATCAAGACCAGATTTTGTTTTCATGGCACAGTGTGTTAGCCAGGTCTGGTTTTTTCGGTGCAATGACGCCATGGAGGAGGTTAAAGCAGTGGTTACTAGGCTGCCAGGCATGGTAACAAAGGCAAGTCGGCTGCTCTATCACTTGTGGCTCACAGATGTCAGTGTCAATGGGTCAGGGTTTTTATTTTAACTTTACTGGTGAAATAATGTGGTAAACAAGAACTGACATAGGAACATGGTGACCTAGTAGACATATAAAAATAAACAGACAATAGACATGACCTAAGACAGTTAGGTAGTGTAGAGTTGGATGAGGTATGTTATGGGTAGTGTGTGTGTGGTGGATGTTTTATGAATATTTAATAGGGACTGACCGATACTGGACTTTTGGGTCCGATGACGATACCTATATTAGGTTGGAAGAAAATTCTGACATCGATACATATCAGCTGATAATCTTATAAATACAGAATATGTACAAGAACATTTTTTGCAGCAGAGAATAAAGAAGAATAAAGGTCATTTAAAAAAATTGCATCAGTGCAATGAAAAAGTAAACTTGGAATTTATTATATATTAAAGTTTGAGGGATCATTGCTAAAAATGTGCACTAAGGTATATATTCCTTATATAAACAATATATTGGCTGATATATCAGTTTTTTTTCACCCCCTAATATCAATATCAATATCCGCCGAAAAAAATCCTACATCTGTTGGGCCCTTGTGAGTGGTATTATATTCATGTGGCAGAGGTCAAGAGGCCACACCAGAGCAACAGAAGGGCAACCATGAAACCCAGGCAGGAATGGCCGAGACAGTCTAACGAGGTCCTGACCCTCAGTGGCTCAGTCTTTACATTGGCAGTGCTGTACCTTTGCCCTGGTGGTTTATGTGGTGCAGATTACATCAGAGACTACCCTGCCTGCCTTCACCGTAGCCACGAGTGGAATGACAGGCATGCTGCCCGATGCTGCTGCTGACAGAGTGACAGACCTCCTTCACCAGGGGCAGCTGTAGGGGCAGTTTACCCCTCTGTCATTTTCATTTTTCATCATGACACTCAAATCTGGTAACGCCATGTCTCCCTGCTCTAACAATCCTTCAAATCGAGTGTTAGCGGCATGCTTTGACGGTCGTTGCGGACGTGACACAAGAGGAGGTCCTGGCAGATGTTGTGGGTTTTTTTGTGCCAGATGTGCGGTTTTAGTTCTTAGAAAGCCGCAGTTAGTAGGTTGCTCGGCCGCTCAACCCTCCAAACTGTCCATCTTCCTGTGAGGGATCAGATCCCATCTGGAACGTGCCTCATTCTACTTCAAACAGGAGGACATAATCCTCTTACGGACACAGTCGTTCCACTCGTACTTTGTATGTGCGCGCGTACGTGCAAAATCCCGAAACATCGCTGAAGCTTCTCGGTGTGTGTGTGTGTTCCTTCCTACCCCGCACCCACATGCCTCGGTCTTACCCACTTCCTCTTGTGCCTCTGTATCTGTTCTATCTGGTGTCATTGATCCAAACCACCAGCTGGTCCTGGGCCGGCCTGATCTCATTTACCCCCAGAGAGGAGCTGGTTTGTGGGCAGACGGCCCATTATGGAGATGATCCAGCAGCTCTTCAAGTTACAAATTAGCCTTAGTTTGCCTGTTGCCTCCATGTTGGGCCCTCTGTCTTTTCTTGTTTCGCTCTTTGCCTCCATCTCTTTTTACACAACCCCTCCTCCTCCCACCTCCTTTATTTTATACTCCTGTCCTGAGACCTTGTCAGCACCATCTCTCCCCTTATCTCCCAGGGGAGCAAGGTTAACAGCATCAGACGACCGCCTGTCTCACTAATGCACTTCCTCTTTCTGTCTCTGTCTCTCTCTCTCTGTCCTGACCATCTGTGGAGCCAGTAGCCTGCCTCCCCACTTTCTCCTGTGCGATCAATATCCACACCGCCAATGTGTGTGCCACCCCGCTGGCCGTACCCTGCGGGGCGGCAAGGCTCAGCCAGGCTGCAGCAAGGCCTGCACCGTTTGGGGCCTTGTTTGCAGTCCGGCTCTGTCTCTAGTTTCATTGTTTTGGGGCTGATGGACCCTCCAGCCCTGCCCTGCCTCCCCATAGTATTGTCTAGTTTCTGGGACATACTGAGGCCTCTGTTACCGCTCGTCTTTCTTGGGATTCTCTCCCTCTTTCTCTCTCTTTTCTCTCTCTCCCTGTTTGAGGACAGCCGAGGCCGACTGTACAAGATTAGCATCTCTCTTTGTCCAGGGTTAACAAGCTCTGTCATGTGTTAATCTGCCTGTCCCCGGGGGGCCAAGTCTCTCCGAGCCTGGGCGCACCATGGGAAGGACAGGGTTCGAGTGTTTGTGTGTGTATGTGTGTGCGATGTTTGTCGGTAGGAGGGGGGGGGGTGGCGTGAATGCACAAAAAAATGCACAGTGCTAACTACAATGGGGCTTTCGGCATTCCTTACCATTTGCGGCAGTTGCCTTCACAATTTTTGCTCATTTGTTTTTTATCGAGGGGAGGTTTCAAGTTTCAATCTCGTAATCCCTCACACGATGAATCTTATCTTACACCCCCCCTCCCCGCCTTTAATTTTCTGTTACGGCAACTTGACGACGTTGTAAAATCTTCATGTGCTGCTCCAAAGAGTTAGGATTAGTGTCAGCCTTCCTGATCACATGTTTCTGTGATCCAGGTGTCTGTCTCACAATCTGCTGCTCTCTCTCTCTCATACACACACACACACACACACACACACACACACACACACACACACACACTCGCACGCACGCACACACCAGAAGCCGAGTAAACAACGAGACAAGCAGAGTTTTTCCTTCCTCTCAGCGGGGGCTTTTGTTCCGCCTCATTTTGTCTAATCGAGCGTCCCAGCATCAAGCCGTCGGACCATCAGAAATCAACTAGTGGGAATGACTCTTAACACACACCAGCTTAGAGTTCACCTGACACTCAGCGGGGTGTGTGCGTTTTTTGTTTAAGAGGTAGGTGCGGATAACTGATGGCATGTTTCCATCCACCTGTTGTCGTTTGAATTTGCACGAAAGATCGGAAATGTTAGAAAAATGCTAAAATTTCAAGTGGAAACCTGCCAAAAATTTTTTTAAGACATTAGCTCACAACTTTTAGAAACTCAGCCTCCCTCTCCCTCCCTCCCACTCTCACTCTTTCTCTCTCTCTGTCCTCTCCCTGGCTGTGGGGAGTGTCCCGGGGAGCAGCAGCTTTGTTTGGAGTTTATTTGTTTGCAGGACCGAGGCGGTTTCCTGACCTCAGGTCAGGGATGTTTTGGGGAATGTGTGGGCTGTGATTAGTATCAAGTTGCGTCAACACTGGTATCCAAAGACTGGGTGTCATGTACCTTCACCCCCTTACCACCCGCCACCCCCCACTCCTTTACTAACACGCACACATATCAATGCTGCTCTTCCTCCACCATTTACGCACGGCCTCATCACTGATCAGGGAAGTGTCTGATTATGATCAGCCTCTCGTATCATAGAGGGTTTAGAGGCTTCAGGTTGTGACGATGACGGATAAAAGTGGTGCTGGCTTTTGATCCTGCGATTCCTGTTACATAACTTATAATAACGACAGAGTCCTGATGAAAAGCTTACTGTATAGATGCAGCCTCCTCTCTATAGCCCCCTATAGCACTCTCCCATCCATCTTCATGAAAACCTTTTAAACCCACCTTTTACAATGGGCCTGAATTAACGGTTATTTTCTTTATTGATAAAGCAGTTCATTATTTTAGATTTTAATATTTTACCTAGTTTATTCATTTTTTATATTGAATGTTGTGAAAATCTCAGTTTTCCTTGAGCTCGAAATGCTGTGTTTGAATTTCTTTCTTTGTGTTCGATCATGTTAAAATTTATAGGGAAAAATAGCAGATACTCACATTTAAAGCCCCAGACTTTTAAACAAAGCCAAACATTGGTTTAAGTATCAGTAAACAGGGCTTAGAGTTGACTGAGTCTCCTGTTGTGATACAGAGTAGGTTGAATAGACAATCTCAGGCCCTGTGCCAGCATGTGGCGTCTTGAATCTGACATTCTCCCCCACTCTCTTTGAAAAGATGGAGAATGTCAGAATCTCCCCCTTTTTGCAGAGAGAGGAGGAGTGGCACACACATTCACATACACACACAAAGTCAACCTTATTTTTAACAGTTTTCGGTCACAAGTCACAAACTGCGTCAAATCTGAGGCCACTTACATCAGCTCTCTTGCCCACGAGCCTTAGTGCCATAAGCAGGGGGGCAGTAAATTATTGAAGGAGAGCTGCAGAGACAAGTTTGGGACTGTTGAGCCATGTTACATAAAAAAAACAAGGAAGGTAGAAGTAGAAGGTCAGACTGAATGTGGGTATTTATAATATTTACAATGTGCAATTTGACATATTTTAAAAGTAAACAGTTTGCATTTTTCCTGCGTCGACAATCGTGACGATGTAAACTCGGCCGCGGCTGTGTCACTGGAAGGAAGACGCTTCATTAGCGGCGTCAAAGAGCAAACACTGCAGCTCAGTATCTTCCGTTTGCAGCTCGCAGAGATAAAAGCATGTCAATTATAGGGTCAGAGGCCAGACAGCGCTCGTTAAAAACGCCCTCAAAACCACCCGGACACGATCACATCCTCTCTGCTCTCACCGCCTAAGGTCTTCGCTCTAAACCCTCTGTCCACTTAAAGAAGCATCAGTTATATGTCGAGATATTTTATTGAGCTTGCACTAGTTTATCAGCGGAGGTATACAACGGCCACAAAAGCTCACTTTCTTTTGCATCTTTTCTGCCTCCCACCCCCACCTCTCCTCCTCCTTCACCACCACCACCATCACCACTGCTTCCTTCCCCCCACAATCCCTCTCTTTGACTTCTATTTAGAGTAGGCCCCGGGGACAGGAG
>JANJYP010067527.1:0-10562 GCA_024605115.1 Rastrelliger brachysoma
CTAGCTCCTAACTCTAAACTACCCCACTGCTCATGTTTAAACCTAACCAGGTAGGTGCGACGTGTTGTAAAGTGGATGTGCTATTAGTAAAGTAAGTGTGTCATGCTCATTCATACTGTAAGTCCACACATAGACCTACTTAGTGAATGGAAATGCAACAGACCTGAAACTTTCAACCAGAGAGATCTGTGAAACACTGTTTTTCATTGTGGCGTTAAGCTCCTATTTAAAAAGAAAAATCAAAACTTATCCTTTAACTGTGTTTATTTAGATTATTCAAGAACGAAAATATCCTCTTTTTTGTGTTTTGTTCATTGTTGTTGTGACTCCATAGTTACACCCACAAAGATTCTTTAGCCGAGTAAATGTAGTGGAAGAGAAATTGCTTATCATTTTTCTCAAGAGAAAAAAAAAATTAAGTAATCGACTGTGAGTAATATAATTAGGTTATCTATGATCGTTCCGTGATTTTATTGTACAGCAAGTGTGGTCTTCTACAAAAAAAAAAAGTATGAATCAATATGCAGAATTAGCAATAAAAAAGAAAGGTATCCTAAAGACAAATTATTTTTCTCTTTACACGCCCTAAACTCACTCACTGGCCCCTTTTTCTTTCTTAATGGACTGCTTTAGCACATCTCACTGCCTTCCTACACTGATGCATTTGCTCTATAAACACTTTCTGCCTTCACATTGAGAAAGAGGGAAGCTTAATCCAGACACACTGTTCTAAATTCCTTGTTTCTACTTAATGATATACACTGTACATCCCACTCTTTTTTATTATACTATTATTACAGGTGCTAGGTGGGGATTATCTATTCTCTACTCACGAGCATCTAAAACACAACAGATATTGATCCATCTCTAGAAAGCGAGGGCTGGAATTAATGCAATATGACCCTAATGAGACAATTCAAATATCTAGTAGATCTGCTCCTAATGAAAACAAATCAGTCTGGATGAAAACAGGATATGTGGAAATAAAGGCTAACTGAACACATGCTAATCTCCTGCTGTCTAGGCAACGAGTTAGAGTAGTCAACAGTCCATTCATCTAACCTAACAATTGTCCTTTTGAATCGCAGTTTTTTTTTTTTTTTTTTTTTCCAGGAAAACTAGGGGCTCTTTAAGTAACTCGCGCGGCTCTTAATTGGAGTGCCGGCAGCAGCTAAGCTAACCCCGTTAAGTTGTTTCAGATTAGCATCAGTAAGACGGCTTGATTGCAGCTAATTTACTGGGATCACACAACACAAGACACTAATGGAGCTCCTAATGAGTGATCCATCGGCAAATGAGAGCTGAAGGCTACTTTGTTAACTTTGAAACTGTTGGCTTTGAGGGTGGGGTTGAGGATGGATGGGGATGGGGAGGGGAGCATAGTGAAAGCAAGAAGACCTCGCTTGACTGAGCACTCAGATGTTAATCCTCAGAGAATAATCCATAAAGATCAATTTTACAAATCATTTAAAGGTCATGCTGGGGTTAACCAAAGCTTTTGGCTAGGACCTCCACCATGACTTTTTTTTTTGCTTGATTGCTGCAATTAAGCTCTGTAATAAAAGAGATATTAGTCTGGCTTGCTACAACTGATATGTGTTTTCAATAGCTTTGCACATCTAATTACCTACATCATTACTTTCACCAATGTTTTTCCTCAAAGATACACTCTACTGCTGCACCGCATTGCTCTGCAGATCAGACATCTGTATGTCCATAGTGGTAAAACGAAGCAGATCGATCAACAGAAGCCTTGTTTCATCACCTTGCCCCCCTCAGGGGCCATAGATGCCTTTTCTTAATGCGACATGACAAAGCTAACTCGCTAGGCCTTGCAAAAATATTACACGTAATTACTTCTACTGGTGGTTCTTGGGCGTAGGAGGAACTCTGAAACACATGCGTGTGGGGAAAAGCTTCAAAAATCCATCAGCGTTGACAAAAAGTATAATTAGAGATTGTTCATAAAATGACAAGGAAAGGAGATGGAAGAGACAGCGTATTGACCGTAAAATAGACAAAAGATACACACACGTCCAAGCCCACATTCGCACGTGCACACACATACATACACATTATCCTGCTGTCAGAGTTAAATATCTCCTGACACGTCGGCAGCGGTAATCAATTCCCATTTGCATTAGAGCCAGGGTTCTCATTAAAACCGCCGGTCCACTTTTTTCCCTCTTCTCTATAACTCTCCTCGTCGCACAATCCATCTCTCCTGCTTCTCTGGCTTGGAATGAGAGGAAGTAGTGGTTTAATCCCACCTTGCTTTCATTCAGAGGCAAACAGAAAGAGGAGGGGGGTTGAAGTGAGAGAGCGAGGAAAACAATCTTCACAGAGTCAGGGCCATTGATCCGCACGCACACGCACTCCACGGTTCCGTATCGCAATGGCTATTTTTGGAAGTAAATGGTGTGTGTTTGGTTTATGCAGCTAGGAAACAGCTTTCTTTCCTCTAACACCTTGCTATTATGATCTAAAACATTACCGCTTATGTACGTCTACTTATTTAATTATCATAGAGCGGCGCATGTTAGATCAATAACTCTTTCATGCGACATCAAGGCAGGTTTAACAGAACCACAGCCAAAACCGTGAAGCTCGTGTATTACGACTGAAAGAAATCGCTGCTTGCCAACATTTATATGCACCGCTACAATCAGTCTTCTGTCTTTTTTTTTTTTTTCTACACAAATAGTAAATGCGTGTGGGCAGCTACCTGGGAGCAGTGATGTTGAGGCAGCATGTATAAAGCCGCGGGGGCTCCAAGCACTTCCACTGCAGGGATGAAACGTGCTTAGAGACTAAACTCTCTGTTCCATTAGCTCAAAAAGCATCTGTTTCCACACTGCAATGCCAAATTAAAAAAAAAATAAAAAATAAAAAACAGTTTTGCACAAGGTGAATCCTAATTAACAGAGGATTCCTATAAAAACTTTGGGATTCACCATTAATGCTTGTTGGAAACTACCGGATAATAAACTGAGAGGAGACTGGAGCATGGCATGGGAAGATGGTGACAGTGATGGTGAAGATGGTGAACATTGTTCACAGAATGAAAACAAAACCTAAAAACCTATTTTACAAGGAACAAAAACATAACCAGAAACTTGGAAAATAGTGGTAACCGGTTAATAACATTTTGTGATTCCTTTAAAGTTTTTGCTTCCAGAATTTCCTTTGCCTATTTCTGTAAACTTCAAAAGTAACGAGTACTTAGCTCATAGATAGAAATATAGTGGAGTGAAAAGTACAGGTTGTGCCTTTCAAATGGAGTAAAGTAAAAGTCAACATGATACTAATAAAGTATACATCCCTTAAAAATGTACTTAAGGAGATAATCAAGTAAATGCACTCCACTACTGTCCGCCTAGCTGCGTCTATGGAATGTAACCTCTCTGTCAGTTCTGTTGTCATAATTTTCTTGTTTATTTTCAAACTCAGCTCGATATCACATCACATTTTCTTTCAGTCGTTTGGTGAAATTGAGCAGGGAATCGTCAGCGAAACGTCGGCATGGCGTTCCCCAGGTAATATGGCTTAGAGAAGAAAACTGTCACTTCTCATTACTGAATATGTGCAGTTTATTGGACTAGCGAGAAGATCCCAAGCCAAGAAACTCCCTTCTCTTCATCACTGGTTCATCACAAAGGAACAATAATGGATGGTATTCCAGCTCGTGGGGGGCTGAGGGGGTTATTGCTTCAGGCCAAGATGACGCCATAAGAGCTACAGTATGATTCCTGCCTGGATGTCTATAGATTAGTTGTTTATAAGAGCAATTCTGGATATTTTTTCTTGAGAATAAAAGACAATCCATATATGAATGTGAGTATTCAACTGGGAACAAATACTACAATGTACTACACTGATGGGGTTGATACAATCTCTCCACAAGATGTTCGCATTGTGAGATCTAATTAAGCACATTGTTTGATAAAAGATCTGAAACATTTATTGAATTGTCTTTGCTGTCAGGAGCTTAACCTTGCAGAGTTATGGTTTTCGTATTAAGATTTCATAGAGATGAATTCAAATGAAAAGAAGCTTGTGTCTTTTTTTTTTTCTTTCTTTCTTCCCTGTTTTACTAAAGTTGAAATTTATTGTCGGAGCCGCTTGTATCGTTGGTGGTGATTTGCAGGTGAAACGACACCCGGGTCTTTAATAAAATTTCATCATTTTACTATAACGGTTTCTTCATGATCTCCTGGGTAGATTTTTTTTTTTTTTTGATGAAATCTGCATAAAAGTGCTTGAAAATAATGAAAGTATGATTCAGCATAAATGACCTGCCACGTCAAAACAGTTCTGGTTATTTGACACAAGAGATTTGTGTAATAGGTACAAGGTGATCTCACATATTTCGTTGCGCCTACAAGAATTTAGCAACACTTTTGGGGTTTTCTTTTGCTTATTCAATGTCTGTATCAATTGAATCTGCCACAGTCCTGATTCTTTAACTTTGGTGGATATCTATTAGGTCATGAATATGATAGAAAAACATGAGTTGGGAAACCAAGTTTTTGTTGGATTTAAGGCTTCCAAACACACGACTCAGCATGATCATACAGGTTTACAAGTGAGGGGTCACCACAGTCATATTGGCTTGTCTTTATGAGGCTGGATAACATTACAGCATGAGGTTGTCAACTTGTATGCCAGCTCTTTTTCTACCACTACACCAGCTTTATACATATGTGGACTGTGTTTATACGCATTGAGCAGCAAGAGAGAACTCTTACTTCCCCCAGATGCAGGGGAAACTGCTTGCATGTACACTAACCATATCTAAGTGTGATGGAATCTTGATACCAGGTCAATATCACATGATATACCCTGATGGAATTACGGCACGTAGCGATCAATATCTAATCTACTATAGCGCCAATGGACAGACGGACACTGGCCCTTCAGGAGAGACAAATGGAATGTAGAAAAAGGCAAGATGCAAAAGAGGATTTCCACATTTGTGAGATTTAAACACCTCCCGTTGATTCGAGAAGACATCATTTCCCAAATAGGCCAACGCAAACGCAATAATACCATAAACAAATGCAATTTTCGTACTCTCACAGCTCAGGAGCTCTCATCTCCACCTCAAATCCATCATGAGCAACCGCAGACGGACGATGAAGTCCCTCCTCCCCCCTTTTGTCTGACTGTCACTTTTTATCTCCGTCTCCATTCATCCCCTCTCCCTCCTTTTCAACGCCTGTCTCTTTCTGTCCATCCCTCTCTGCATCATCCTCTCTGCAAGAGGTTCGCCCGGGCTATCGCGGGAGAGGTCGCTGCTCATTTTCCACGCTTACTTCAGTATTGTCTCGAACCGCAAACCTTGGAAAAGCTTTTCTCCATCTGTAACTCCTAAACCAATCCATCATCTTCTGAAATCTGTCGCAATCAGTCATAGGATCTAATTGAAGTGAGTCGGTTGACACAGGCAGCAATGTTGACCCGAGGAGGTTTTCGTTGTTATTCGCAAACAGATGGGCTTTCAAAGCTACACGTGTTACAAGTTCCAACGGTTCGGTTGCGAATCTGTGGAAAATCTGTGCTTTAGTGTTGAAAGACAAGACAATCAAACAACATGATTAGCATTGCCGACGTAATCAGAAACAGCTCCCCGCTTCCCCATTAGAGCCGCAGTCACACTATATTTTGACCAACAGGGAGGATAAAAAAAAAACAAAACACCCACACCATCACACTGGCGCATGCACAGATTGATTCACTTCATCTCGACCCCGCTGAAATCCATCATATAGTATACAGCAGTGTGTGTGTGTGTGTGTGTATGTGTGTTTAATCATCCTCAAAATACCCCAGTGCTGAAAGCATCTCCAGACACCATCTTGGTTCAAATTGCAAGTCTAGAGGGCGTCAGATACATTTTCTCAGTAAAGCTACAGCTAGAGCAGCAGCAGCACAAACTAACTGAGAAGGGAAAAAAAAGATACTTGTAACTTCAGCGTTTACCTTGTCTTGCCAAGAATACCATTGTTACAAAAGTTGACAACATATAATTTTGTCCATTTGGCGGTATGGTTGGCTCGGTGGTTAACGCTGTTGCCTCACTGCCTCACAGCGAGGAGGTCTGTGATGTGTTGGCACGGTCCCGGTTTTCCTCCCACCATCAAAGTTATGTATGTTAGTGTTAATGCTCATGTCAATGGCCCTAACCACTGGCACTGGCAAAAAGAACCGGGGGCGGTCACATACAGAAGATATAATTTGTTAGTGCTGAGAAATGACAGTAAAGAAGGTCTTGTAGGTATGAAAGCTAACCCTAACCTTAAACTTTTGAGCATAAGGCTTGAATTGAAGTTCATTTAGACTTTAAGCATGGTCACCACATCTCATTTTAGGTATGCCATGTGTTATTATTGGCATGATGCAATTTGCATATGAGTAAATGTAGACATGTTCTAGGGCAATCTGTATATGAATGTGTAATGGCAAGTGCTGGTATTCCAAGCTTTCTGTAGCTTAGTACTGTCAAATACTGAGTGAAGTCATTAAAAAAGAACATATTACGTCATTAATTGTTGTCTTTTTCTTATTTTCTTTTTGGGACAAATATGATTTTTATTTTGCCAACAGGATTACAGGAAGTGTATTGTTGCCATGGAGATAATGTGTTAGATACAAATGACGTAAATCCAATTGGCATAAAATAAGACTTGTTTAGGGGACATGAGCTTCAGTGCCCACGGGACCCTGGGGGTAAAAAAAAAAAAAAAAAAAATGCAGCCTTGGCAATTTACACAATTACAAGTACCAATAATAACAAGCGCTTCCTGTGTTCATTGTAACCATGGATACAGAGACAACGATCGCCAGTAACAAGCATATGTTTAAAGTCTAAATTTAATGATTTTGAAAGGGCAATTTTTTTAAAACATTATTTATTTATTTATTTATTTTTAATAAATTGGAGTTATGGACATTTGGACTCAATAAGCAGTGATTGCAGTATGTTTCTGACAGTTGTGTGCTCTGATTTGAGTTATGATTACAGCTGTGTCCTAATTCAGGGCTTGCATCCTTCAAAGGCTGACATTTGGAGAATGAATTAATGTAAAATGAAGCTCCATGTTTTCCTGGACATAACAACAATTTTGTCTCTGGGGCTCCAATGTACATAAACAGATGTCAGCACATTTACATAAATGTGAAGGTATTAAAACTAACAGTCTATATGTTATTGAGTTACATTTTGATTATAGTTACATTACAGACTAAATAACATTATCTCCTATTTCTCTGCTAATGAGGTGATGATTTTTGTAAGGAAAAAGTGTTAGTGGAGCTTTGAGTTTTGAGATGATTCGGTCACGGTACAGTCAGGTAGTTGTGTTGAAGCTGAGCTGCTGCTGTCAGCAAGTACGCAGCTGTTCCAACTAAAAAAATGATCGTACTGCGTCCTCCCGTCCTCCAAAGTTGGAGCCACTTGAGAGAGAGAGAGAGAGAGAGAGAGAGAGAGAGAGAGAGAGAGAGGCTCTTCTTCGGTTCATGTTCATCTACACCATAAATAGCTGAAAGATTTAAAAAAAAAAAAAAAAAAAAAAGGATTAAAATAAAGTGAGCTATTTACAATATGAATAAAGTACAGTTTCCAGAAAGAGGCTAAAAAGAAAGACTGCACTACTTCACAACCTAATTTTGACCAAAACTGTTCTATAAAGCATTAAAAATAAATAGTCAGCTTGACAATTCCTTTACTCACCCCCTACAGGTCAAAATGTCAACTACAGCTGGCAAGGTTGCTAGATAAGAACAGCTGGTGGCACAGCTGGATATCCACTATACACTAGACACTCATTTAACAACGCTCGGTTTGGCCTTTGTGGTCTATACGAAGGACACACCTATGTTGACCGTGTCCTGTGAAGAATGTAGCCTCTGATATAGCACATAGTGTATATTAGGAGTTTCTTTCTTTCTTTCTTTCTTTCTTTCTTTCTTTCTTTCTTTCTTTCTTTCTTTCTTTACTTCTTGAGCAACTACGACACTTCTTAACACACAGGAGTCAAACTATAAAGGAGGAATGAAACAATGTATTTAGCTGCTCTAACATTAGCTGCAAATGTTAGCATGCCAGGCTAACTAGCTTACTACCTACAATATTAACAGATAACAGATTAGTATTAAAATGATTATTTTATAAGAACAATAGTGTTTATTTACATTTATCATGGTTAAAATTATATTTAAATTAATACTAAAGTGCTGCAATTGCTCATTTTTCCTGTCAGAGACATGCTGCTATCCATTAATGTCTGTTCAGTGAGCTAAAATATAAAGTTTGACAGGTGCAACAAAAGTAACTAAAGGGGATGAGGTTTATCAAACTGTCAAATTTTATGCTAAAATATAGAGTTACTACAGCGTGTCTCTGTAGAGAACATTCCTGTGTACCGCCAATAGAGATTTCCTGACACAAAACAAGCCAACAAGCCCTTCATAACGGCTAAGGAGACATTAAAAGTTGGATGTCTGACAACTTTCTCTAGCTCAATGACACTTAAATTTGAGGTCAATCTTCCTCTCTCAGCCCCTCTCTCATGTTAGGGCTCAGATTGATAACAACCTCCTTGGTCCACTGGCTTCCAATTTAAAACTCTCTGCCAGAAATCTCGATGTAATATTCGACTCTGACCTTAAAGCAGACCTTCATGTTAAAAAAAAGAGAGCTTGTCCAATTGTTTTTATCAATTAGAGATTATCAGTAAAATCATCGGTCTGGTGAAGGTTATTTGCACGTCTCCTCGTGTCTCGACTATTGCAAGACACTGTATACTCATTGTGCATGTCTACCCAAAAATCCATTGCCTCTTATTACTCTGATTGAAACCCTGTCTGAATTGGTACCTCCTTACATTTCCTAGAGAACAAACCAATATCAAGATCCTCTATTGTATGAATAACTTGAGTAAAAAGGAAAAGGAAAAAAAGTTGGAGCTCAACACAACCATAGATGATGACACATGGGAATATTTATGTTCTGGATGCCACAAAGGAGGATTAGGAAGCCAAATATGGAAAGATATGGTTCTTTTGGACACCGCTAGTGGCCTGTGATTTTAAAAAAAATCTATTTGACAAACAAAATGTTGGAGAAACTGCGGTATGATTGGGGATCATACTCATATTTTCTGGGAGCGCCTCGTAATACAGACATTCTGGAAAGACATTAAGGACGAAATGGAGAATATCTTAGGAAATGAGATGTAGTCCCCTTGGACTCACTATACGTTTCATATTGGGAAAAAAAGCAGCTGAACCTTGTTTTACCATTTATCAGTGCTGTATAATGTATATTTTGTTGATGATTGGTGATTTTGTTCTGTACAGTTAAAATTGGTGAAGTGACTGTGCAGTTTTTTGGAAAGCCCTACCTGAGGAGATAAAGTGTGTTAAGCTATGAAGCTGCTTTTAATTCTTCATTCAGCCTTTAATTTGTTACTGTTTACTTTTTTATCTATTTGCTTTATTTGTTCATATTTGAAATTGCTTCTGTAATATTTGCTTTGTCAACTCACATTTTTGTCTCTTTTGAATTTCATTTTCTTTACTTGATTTTGTTTTTGCGCTGCAAATTAGGGCCTTCATCTGCATTCACATTTCAAACTTCAGAGAATGTAATTTCACAGAAAAAGGAAATTTGGAGACTTTTGACAACAGTCGGAGAAAGGAAATAACATGAATCGAGCGCCATTATTTTACTTTTCAAAGCCATCACGCTCAGGATGAAGGCTGAATGAGGTTTTTTTCGGTAGACAGTGTCAAAAGTGATTCTCTGCTTAAGTTCAGAACAGTGCTCGGTAAGTGCAGTGTGTGTGAGATACTATTTCAGAGGCAGGAGCATTAAGGGTCTATTGTGGCTTTTTGAGGATAGCTTTAAGGGGAAAGAAGGGATATTCTCTCTTTTTTTCTTTCACCACATATTTGTTATCTGACTCTTTCTTACACCCTTTTGTTTCACACACACACACACTTTCACACAAATCTGCAAGCTCTGCATCTCTCTTTCCAAAAAGGTAAAAAAAAAAAAAAAAAGTTCATACATGCACAGGCAAAAAGTGTGTATCAGCATAGAGGCATTTGTAAAAACACATACAGTACTGCAACAAACACACGCACACACATACACACACACACACTGCCCAACTGCATCTGGTTTGCGTTACCACGTCGACGGTGGGGAAGTGCATTGGCGCCCCGTTCCCATTGGTCCTTTGCTGCCGGCACTGGTTTTAATTGGTCGTCTTAGTGCCAGACCCTCAAGCTCATGTACACATACACACTCACCAACACAAACACACACACATATACACACACCCACTCCTAGCTAGGGGCTGCGAGGGGGAACGTTCTAGCAAAAAAAAAAAAAAAAAAAAAAAAAAAAAGGGGGTACGGTGGCCAAAGTTTCAAAGTTGAGCTAATTAGAAGCCATTTTCTCCCTTTCTCGCTCACATAGACATAGGCGTTGGACAAAATATTGTGCACAATTAAGAGAACTGTTAGTAGTGCAAAGTGTGTATGTGTGCGCGTGC
>JANJYP010067555.1:0-11748 GCA_024605115.1 Rastrelliger brachysoma
TGTGTGAATGTAATTGTGTGTGTGTGTATGTAGGGGACTGGGGGTTTTGATATGGGGGGGAGGGGTAGGGTTATGGTACGGCCGGGGCAGAGGGAAGTCATCAGTCCTGACATGGACCCCTGAAAAGCCATCTGTTTCATGATTGATGGATGAAATGATGGATGGATGAGTTGATGAAGAGAGGGATACAGTAGGCTGACACATGCCAGATGAGGGCAATTTAGAGGAGATCTATCAGTTTGCAGAAATATCAAGGTGGAACTGGTATTTTTTGTCATTTATGATATTCAATAAATTCTTCTTTGACTATTGTTTAGAAAATTAAACCACCTATTTACTTTTCTGATTTAGTTTCTTCACTTAAAACCAGTTTCCCAGAGATTCCCTTTCCCTGGTACGGATGTGGTTCATGTATCCCTACTTTATGCCTGCCAGTCCACCTTAATGCATTTCATAAGTTTGGGTTTCCATGGTGTTCAATGACAGTTTCAGAGGTGTTTCCAACCAGCCAAGACTCTGATTTTGGTAAAACATTGCATACCTGGAGTTTTTCAAAATAGTTCTTGTATAAATATCAAATTTTATATATTATTGGAACATTTCCATCAAATTCTGTCTGTATGAAACTCTTTGAATCTTGGTTACATGCTACATGGAAATAATTCTTCTAATTTGTTTGAAATTTTAGTTGGTTGGGTTTTATCACATCATATGTCAATCACAGAAAAATTTAAATGGCACAGATGAAGAATGTTTCTTGGCCTCAACGTACTTAGAAAGATGATATGAAAGATTTATACTGAAAGAAGAAAGCAGTCGACCCAGACACCCTAAGGTCATTTAGTGTGTGCTTAGTTGGTGATTGTTTTTTTTGTGAAATTTTTATCATATGAGGAAAGTCACACTAATCTCATCTTAGGCAGTCCAGGTGGTCTTGTGCAGAATGATGTCTGTGGATACGCATGTTAGGCAGTATATTTCCTTTACCCCTCTACATTTCTTTAAGCCTTTTAATTCAGCGTTTTTTTCCTATTCTCGCCTCTGTGCCTCTTGTATCGTTTTACTTCTCCATTTAAAAGACCTCAAGGGCAGTTAACTTTTAATTCATGTCACCTTTGAACTTTTTCAAAATGTCTGCCATAGATCTGGATGAAAAGCAAACGTGTGTGTCTGTGTGTGTTCGTATGTTCGTGTGTGTGCGTGCGTGTGTGTGTGTGTTGATCTGGCCTTAGTCAAGGGGCGGGTCAATGTGTTTCCTTGAGAACGTGAGAACTTTACAGACCCTCAAGGTCGGTCAGTAGCACTGGAGGGGATCACCAGTTGCAAGAGATCTAATATAGCTTTCACACACACACACACACACACACACACACACACACACACACACACACACACACACACACACACACACGGATCAGTTCATGTAGAAATTGTAAGTGCTTCTTATTTGTTTTTTTTACAAATTACATTTGTACAAATTGTTCTTAGACATACTTGTCTTGAGAAAAGACAGACACAGAAACTCATTTTGACTTGGTAGATTTGTATTTAAATCATAAAGATTAAACATCAGGGTGGGGAAATATTAATGTCACCCTTTATTTCTCAATTACCTTCTCACTATCATTATCACCTCCTTCTTATTTTCTCTTTGTCATCCTTCTTCTTCTTCCCATGTCCCCCTTCCCCCAACCCTCATATAATTTCATAGTTGGGAAACTATGAAACAGTTCAGTGTGTGGTTTCATTGTTGTACGTCAGAGTGATTGATGGCTTCATGCTGAAGCTGTGTTTCACACTAGTTCTATTTTTCATTATCAGCTGTATGTTACAGCCTCAGTGCGTATGTGTGCTTGCATGAGTGTGTGTGTGACTGCAGGGTGGACAAAGGCCCAATAACTCAGATATGCGAAATCCTTCTTGGTTTGGTACTCTCTAATCAGTTTACAATGATCTGCAAATCCGAAGAAGAGGCTCACTCTCATCCCGTAGACACACAACCCACACCCCAGAACACGTAGATCCATACACACTCATTTATACATAGGCCCACAGCAGTGACGTTAATGCCTGGGTGGGGTGTGGAGTTCCCCACCATCACTGTGGTATTTATTGGAGAGTGAGTGGCAAGTTGGAGTGTGGAAGAGTCAGGGAAAAATATTGTCACAAGTCTGTGGTTAGCTTGATGGAATGCTTCTATCCAACACTTCAAGATCAGCAATGTTAGCAGTTTAGCCACTCATCTCACTGTAAGCAAATACATAACCTCCAAAATACTTCCCTTTAACTCCTCAAATGAAGATTTAGCAGTTATTTTTTTACCACCTTTCAAGTAACAGAGTTTAGCATAGCTTCCCTGTGTAGTATGATTTTGTTCAGCCAGTGATATATTAACTCTGCTAAGTGTGAAATCACATTAGCGCTAGCTGTTAGCCATTATCCATTAGGCTGTGTTTGGTGATCCAGAGGATTGTGGGATCTTTTCTGGCTAGAGTCAGCAGCTCAATACCTTTTACTTATAACTGCTACAGTCTGCCCTAGATACATTTGGTGTGTGTGTGCGTGTGCGTGTGTGTGTGTGTGTGTGTGTGTGTGTGTGATTGCATATTCAGTTGTTCTATTATTTGTATATGTCAGCTTCATGTCTCTTTTGTAAGTGCTAAGTGTGAGTTTGTGCATGTCTTTGTGGCTCATTCCATGCCTGTGCTCGATGGATCCTGTGGCTTTGCCGTCGTGGTAATCAGTTTGCACGTTGGCTGAACTAATTTATCAATTCAGTTCTTCCCACTTGTACTCTCTCCCATGCGTGAACCTCCTCTCTTTCCCCTACACACCCTCTCTGGCTCAGACAAAACACTTCTTTCTGAAACACCATAAGGGTCTCCTATCTTTTATGCATGCCTTCTGCCTCTGTGACTTCTCTTTCTCTCCTTTCTTCCATGACTACTCCTTACAAAATTTCCCTATAACATACAAGCCATGTTGCCCAACATCTGAATTGTCTTCAACCACAAAATCATAGAGATTTGTGTTCTTGTGTTGTTTCAAAGGAGTAGAAAGAGAGAGCTATCATCTATAGATATCATGTGACATCTATTTATAACTCATTACTTTACATCTACTTGTTTTATTGTTGAAGTTTTGTACATAAAATACTGGAAGGCTAATGACTAGGATGCCTGGTCACAGACTGGTTGTGTGTTTACATTTGAGTTAGGGTTAGCCAGGTGACCCAAGTTGCCCCTGTGGATGGGGACGATCAGGTGTGTGGTTGTCTGTATGGCAATGTAAGGGCATCTGTGACACACACGCACAGATGCACGCACACACGTCTCTGTGTGTGGATATGTGTGTTTGTGTGTGTGTGTCCAGTGGAGTGAGAGAAATCATAGCTAGTGAACCAGGTGGTGAATGCAGAAAGGCAATAACTCACGGTGGAGGAGTAGGGTAGAGCTCAGGGCTGAGAGAAGAGATGTGGTGGGAAATCCCACATCAACACACACACACACACACACATACACACTTTCATTTCTCTCATTTTTCACTATCCTGTTTTTCTTTTACGTCCTCTCTTTCCTTTAAAACATGTTTGTGTTTTTGATACCCTCACATCTTTCCTTTTCAGTACTTTCAACACAACACATGTATTTTATAGTATGTATTTTTTTTCAGCTTTCGTCTTTTACCATTCCTTTCAGTTTTTCTGTGGCACGCTGTTGCAGTGTTGGTGATGGCGGGGGGGAAGTGAACAGTGCTGAGGGTGCTGCTCACTTGTTTGTTACGACAGATTAAGTCATTGATTTGTAAAAGCGGTGCACTGATGGAGAAGGCCCTCTGCTGCTGAAGATGAGGAGGGAAAGAAAGCAGGAGACGGAGCGAAGCATTTGGGCGAGGAGAACAAGGCAAGATTATTAAGAGTGAAAAGATGAGAGTTTACAGTAAAGAGAATAATTAAGTAGCAGTGGAAGAAAAGAGAGGAGAAAAGGATGCAGTGAAGGATAGTTTAGCCAAATGCTAAATATAGCACAGAGGGTTGGAGGGGGCGCATGAGAAAGATAGGGAGATAGAAAGATGGGTTGAAGGAGGGAGGGGCATAGGTGTACTTTGAATGACAGCGACATCAGAAAAAGACAGAGGAGGAAGGTAAAGTGAAGGAGCTTCATCTTTCAATAGCATTGCCAGCGTCCTCCTTTGCTCTTATACTTGCCGCTCCAAAGAGCATAAGGGAGCAATTGTGAAATACCTTTACCTAGTTTCAGCATTCCCTCGACCCAGGTTCTTTTCACCCCCCTAGGGGCCAACGGTGAGTTTCTAATTAAAACGTCGGGGGCAAAAGGGTAATTATGATAATAACATAATAATATCGCTGGGGTTATTAGAATGTTCTGTGGTCCCCAAATTGCTTCCTCAGAGAGATCAGATTTCAGTGGCATTACGTAAAGTTGAATTTCCTTGAAAGTCAGGTGAAATGAAATGGATTCCCTCTTGGTCGAGGTGCAATCTGAGAATATGATTCCCTCTTGTATGTCATGGGCATTGAGTCTAAAATAAGCCTTTTAGTTTCTCACCACAGTAACAAATCCAATCCCCCTCCTCACTTTCTTACCAGTTCAATTTAGTCCAAGGGCTTTGTGTGGTGAAGAAGCCTACCTGTTTGTTTAATAGTTTTTGTTTTGTTGCTTTGAACTCTCCCTTTGTAGCACTTTGTTTCGCTGCAGCCCTGTGTAACGAGCTCTGTGTATTGTAGATCTGTATGTGTAACAAGAGAACATTTGTTTTTAAGCTTGGAGATCATTGTTAGCTCCAAGCACTGTAGCTTGGAGCTAGCATGTTGGCGCTCTGAGGGGCTTCCCACTGTTTTCTCTCAGTTTTCTATGGTACCTGACTGGGATGAGGCTTTGTGGATCCCTCCTACTCTCCATATATACACCCCCTCCATCTCAGGCAGCCCTAAGGCTCCCCACCTCCAGCTGTGGCTGCCGTTCACTGCACCGCTTGGTGCAAGTACCGATTGCTTTGGAGTGCCTCCCCTCGCTCAAATAGGCGGTAATTACGGGCTTAAAGAGGTTTAGTGGTCCAGCAAACTACATAATCACCCCCTGAATTAGCCCCAGCTCATCAGCCTCAGTCCAACGAGCAGCGCTTACCACTAGCACTAGCTAGCATGCTGCACCCCCTCTTTATTGCACAGAGGGAAGCACAGCAGCAGGTGTTGTGCAACATCCGGCCCCCTTAATAAATTTAGCCTCCCCTGAGCTGGAATAGGGAGGACTAATGAAGCACGCCCTCGCTCTTAGTGAAAGCAAGCGGAGAGTACAGACACCACACATTCAGCAGGCAACATGAAATGCTTTCCTTCAGTATCAACAAACCTCACCCTTTACATTCTGTTAAACTCAACAATACCGCACTTTGTTAAGACTTGAGACTTGATATTCATGTGCATACATGCCATAAGCCTCAGTATACACATAGGCTAGAGACCCACCCAACTGTAAAGCACACGGATGATTGTCCACACCCTGTATACGAACTGTTACAACAGTGGCTGTTGCCCTGCATTACGTTACGTGTCCTAATAGATTTTAAAAAGCGAATGATGCTAATCATCAATTATCATAGCGGAGAAGCTGGTAATGCTGTAGCCTACATTGTCTAATCCAGTTTGTACTAGAGCTTTAATGACATACTTTTCACCCTTTTCCTCACCAGCTAACTAGATTTATCTCATTCCCATAGGCAAGAGCGCTGTGAGATTTCCCTAAATCAACAAAAGCTGTTTTTCGAGAAGGAAAATGCTCATTAATGAATGAAAAGCCTAAGAACATCTGTTTTTTCTCCATTTTCTTTATCTCTAGAAGAGATGGAGAGATTTGATGACAAAAAAATTGAAAGGGGGTCTCTGTCTTTTCTGGTGTGTACATCGAAAAAAGTGATAGTGAATTATTCATGGTCTAAGATTTGAGATGGTTTAGCATAGTCCAATGCCATGAAAATGGTTGTTGATTTTTTTTTTGCTTTACATCACTGAGACAGTGGGCGTTTATTTTTCTCAGACTTTGCAGAGGACACTGAAATTCTCATCTTTAGTTGGTTCATTTTGAGTCTCTAAAAAGATCTGTTTTTGCTCTATTTTGTTATTTTGCATTGGAGCAGCCTGAATCAGAGGAAATTAGGTTAGGGGTGCTTTGTTTTTTTCTGTTGTTGTTTTGTTCACTCTCACTCCCTTTTCTTTTTTTCTTTAATCCCCCCTTTCTCCCAGAGCCAGGTTTGTTGCTGGGTCCCTGCTCCCTAATGAAGTCAAAGGGATGTCAGTCGATGCCACCTACACAGAAAGGAATTTGAAATGGCGCAGCTCTCACCGCGCAGTGTGAACACACATAGGATGAAACTTCCACTGAATGAGCAAGAAATTTTGGAAATTGGAAGCTTGTTGTATGAAATACAGCAGGCTTACAGTTTGGAAGGCTTGTTTTAAAGTCTGCTCATGCTCAGGGTTCTGGGCATTTGTTGTTAGCATAACAATGTGCTTGCCTCCCCAAATATTTAAGGTAATCTCATACACGTCTGGCAGGAGCAAAGCTACACTTCCAGTAAACTGTGTGTTCCTGAGTGTGTATGTCAATGTGTGTGTAAGACAGTTTGGTATGATGCCCTTCTGGCCAAAAAGGCCCCCGGATTAGCCGTCAGGCATTCCTGATGGGCAGCTCGGTTTCCACAGAGATTTGACCTGGGAACAGTGAGGGGAAGAGATCCTGGCCAAGCCAAGGTTGTTCACTTTTACCTCAACTGCCATCCCCTGTCAACAACCATGAATATTGGTGTTTGCTGTTGCCTGTAAAATGTTTCAGGAAGTCCAAGTTTACAGCGTTAACTCCCTTTTTTAAGTGCACTGGATACAATAATTAACCTAAGGTATCTTATCAATGACGGAAAAGTATACTAAATAAGTTGTTGCGCATAAACAAATTGCTTACTTAGATTCATTGCATTTTCTGGCATCAGTTGCCTTGTGGCAAATCCCAACCATCTGGCAGTAAAGTAAGATAACTCAAAATACCATTGACCCATGTCTGTTATCCACAGATTGTGCAGTGTCATGGCCTCTTTTTGAGAAACATCACATGACTGTGACAACATATGATTTTCCTCTCTCTTATTCCTCTCTCCATCCTGTTTCATGGTTGCTGTTTTATAAAGGTAATGTGGCGTGTCAAGCCTTTTTTAATGGGATGCACACAGGCTTGGGAAGTGCGGCTTTAAATAGAAATATATGCACGATAACACCATAACACTAATGGCTAAGGAAGGAAGGGGATGTAGTAGACTGTGGCTGTACTGAATTGGTTACGAAGGCTAGAGTCACACATAAAGATGGAGATGTAAAAGTGAAATGCAGGCTTTTCATTTAAAATGCAGTATAGTTGATATGAAAAATTTACAAAAAGTAATTTGAAATGTATAAATTAGTTTTACTGAAATGTGAGTAGAGGGGAGTAGTCAAATTTTGCAAAACTGAAGTGTGTAAAGGTTTGTGAATTTTAATATTTTTCCATTTTTAAATCACAAGTAAAATTAAAGTGAGACATGTGAGCAGTGAAGAGGAGAAACAGCTGGAGAAAGAGAGGAAAGGAAAGAGAGCTGGTTTTGCTGAGGAGGCAAGATGAAGAGAAGGGAGAACAGCAGCAACATAAAAGACATCTCTGAAATAGCCCTCCCCTCGTGGTGAACTGGAGCATCCCCAGCAAAAGAGTGACTCAGGCTCCTGTTTCTTTCTCTCTTTTTTCTCTTCCTTCCTCCTTTTATCACTACCAGGAGACTAAGTCGAAGCTTTATGCAGTGTAACAGTTTCAAAAATAAGAATTAAGGAACCAATTCTTTTTATGTCCATAAAAGTTTTGGTTCCTCCAAATGTGATTAAGATTTTGGTAGAACAGTTTGTTCCATAAAGGTCAATGGTTCAATTTGCACAATAGCCACATGTATTGACAAAGTGACCTTGAGCATGGCATTAAGCAAATAGCTGTTCCCATATTGTAATCCACTCTAGTTTCAGGTTTCTGAGGCATAAACAGAAATGGAGAAAATCTGACTCTCTTGTGACTTACTTTCTTCATATTTTAGCCATAGAAAGATAGCATATTCTGCAGAGCTGTATCTTCATCCAAGTCTTTTTTTTCTCAAGCAATTGCAGTTGTTTTTTGGGCATTAAAAATTAACATATGCAACCTGTAATTTCATTACTGTTGCTTTTGTTACATCTTTAATGCACAATTGGTAGCAAATTGTAATGGTTGACATTTTTTTCTACCACTCTGAATAGTTTTCTCCTGGGTTAGGCATGGGACAGAGGGAGTAAAGAGGGGTCTTGCAGAATATTTATACTCTTATCTCTTTGTTAAACCCCTGGGGCTCCAGATATCCATTTCCATGTCTCCTTCCCTACCTCCTTCTTCCTTCTCCTTCTCTTTCCCTCTTCTCTCCCTCTATCTATCCCTCTCTTGTTCTTGTCTGAGGGGTCAAAGAGGAAGACGGTCAGACAGGGAGGGGATGTTACTGATGCTCTGTTACTCATCCACACACACAAGCGCGCACAGAGACCCATGCACGGCTGAACTTACTCAAAGCCCCAACAAGTTCAGTGGCTCAAACGAGAACAAACATGTACAAAAAATCACAGTCTCATGTCCATGCACAGATTTAACTTACTAATAGAAGACATGCAAAGAAAAGATCAGACTCAAATGGTCACACATAACACAACAGACATTCATCCACACACCCACGCATGCACGCACACACACACACACTTGGATTGATAAGACACACAGAGGAGAGAAGCAAAACCACACACCCCTCCTGGCACCCACATGCTCAGCAGAGAGAGTGAGCAGGGTGGAAATTCTCATGAAAGGAGTTGTATATTTGGAGAAGACATATCATTAAGATAGGCGGAGGGAAGAGGGAAGGGAGGGAAGGATGCGCAGAAACTTTCCATCTGCTCTTTTAAAGAACATGTTATTGCTTTTCTCACTAAAGGCCTTTCTCTCTCTCTCTGTCTCTCTCTCTCAACCCTTTGAATCACAGCCAAAGGCCGTTAAGACACCAAGAATCACTCACAGACAATATTAAAACTGGGCGACTTGTTGCTGAGCGCGAAGCTAAATCACAGTGTTTTGACAGATAGGAGCTAATTTGGCGGTTTAGAAAAAAGGAGGACAAAAACAGTTTTAATGTACTGGCTTTCTGGAGATCTCTTCCTGGTAACTCTTCCATTATGTATGTGTCATTTTCTATGTGAAAACGCCAGTGTATGTAGCAGTTTAAAGGTTATAATCAGGGTAGTATACAGTGGTTGGAAGATGTTTTCAGATACATGTCTTAAGCTAAACTAGCAGTGAGTCCTGTAGTCACAATTTCTCTAAAGTAAAAGAAATATTATCAGCAAAATACTTCTAAAAACTGTACATAGATAAAAGTACATGTTATGCATCAGAATGGACTCTGTCAGTGTTATATTATTACATATTAGACTGTTACTGATGCGATTTATACTTAAGCAGCAGTTTCATGTTGTAGCTGGAACTAATTTTAACAAATTTATACACTATTGGGCCATTTAATCTGTGACATAATCATGTTATAAGTACAAGAACCTCAAAGCGTAAATATACTCCGTTACCTTCCACCACTGGCAGGATGTGTGTTGCAGAGAGTACACTCATGCCAGCACGCACATTTTTCTCCCAGTTCAACTGTCTGAGATTGAGATTGCGTGCATGTCTGTGTGTGACTAGTTGTGTGTATCTTTCTGTCTGCCTGTGTGTGCTGAGAAACTAGAGGGAGGGAAGCATTGAAACAGGGTGTATTTGTGCTGTATTGTGGCCCCTGGCGTGGCCGCAGCCCCCCGATATCACGAGGCAGACACTCCTGCTTCTACAGATCTACAACACATTTGTCTTTTCATCTTCAATCATCTTTGTTTGTTGAGAAGAAAGACTTAAAAGACATGTTACTCACATGATTAGCTTTAATATATCAGCGGTGTGTGTGCATGTGTTTTTGTGTGTGTGTTGCCTATATGTAAACAGCAATATCAAGACATCAAATGACACGACTTCTAAAGAGTAATGCTTTCTTGCTTTGAACACAGACGCTGTACACACAAGGGCAGGCGAGTGGCTCCGCCAGATTTCCAGTTATTTTAATTCTGATATTATCTGATCAGTCGACAGTATGGAAGATCCTTGTGCACACACACATACACACACACACACACATAAAGAAACATAAAAATGGAGTGGACACAAATTTGGCCAGAGGCGACAATGCAATTATAACTCAGCGCATGAAATTAGCCTCCTTGTGTTCCCATTCCCCACAACCAATCACATGGACAAGGAAAGGCTGGGAAAAAAATCAGTCTCCTCTCTTTCTCTCTGCTGGGTTGTCCCAGCCTTAAACACAATCATGTTCATTATGCACTGAAAAAACTGTAATGAAAAAATGAAAATGCTGGCGCCGCACTGATTTTGCACGTCTGATTGACTATTAAGTGTGTGTGTTCTTGTTAGACATACAGTATATATTATACAGTAGTCACATGTATAACAACTATTGTTCACTATAACGTGAGACACATGTAGCCCAAAATGCACATTTAGCAACATACTTTTTTTGTTGTATATTTGCCATAGAGTTTTATATTATATATGTATATATTATTTTTATTTTTAAAAATGAAGGTGAATTTTTGGTAATGTTCTGTGTCCAGCAACTTCTACGTCTTAAGTCACCATTTAAATTGTTCTCTTTTAGTTCTTTAAAGAAAATAAAAGTTAACTAAAATATTTAATTTTTGATATATTTTGTTTTAAATGATAGAAAATGTATTGCAACTTTTCTAATAATGTTTTTTTTTTTNTATTTTTGTTTTAAATGATAGAAAATGTATAGCAACTTTTCTAATAATGTTTTTTTTTTTTTAATTTCACTGTAATGTTACATAAATTACTGTTTAGTACATAATTTGCACCCAAGATTGGAAGAATGTTAACACTTTTGCAAAATTGATTATTTAGCAGTCTTTCATGATAATTATGTATCTGTTCTTCCTTTCCTAAATGTATACATACCATTTCAGAATATACATAATTCTCCAGTTCGTGCTCTCCCCTCAGCAATCTAATCTCCCCCCGCTCCCCTTCTCCTCCCTCTTCTCCTTCTCTTTTATGGGCGGCCTATGGTGTTCAGCACAGTCCATGTCTTGTCTCCGTCATGAACAGGACATTGTCCTCCACGAACAAGGCTCTGTGCAACTGTGATACCCCCCTCTCTAATATAAATCAACACAGTCCCCGAGTTCACATTTATCCAATTTATTCATTCTATATATTTAAACAGGTGGCTTGACTTTAACTGTTCTCAGCTGGCTTCTCAAGGAGGGAGGGCAGTCAGTAGTTTTATTTAAAGACTGGGACTTGAAGTCAGTTTTGGTTGTCTTTACAGCAATTGAACTGATGTTTATCATGCATTTATGTGTCATATTTATGAGTCCTCAAATAAACAAAAGATAATCTCAGAGTGAGGTAAAATAAGTTATCTTCCACCAGTGCAAAACATCTAGTTTAAACAAATTTCTGCAGCGGCAGCCTCTAATATCAAGATCATGCCATGATTTTTAAAAATGTTGAGCAAGTTGAATTATCTCTGTGTGAAAATGTATGTACATTCAAGGAATTTAATACT
>JANJYP010067556.1:0-20488 GCA_024605115.1 Rastrelliger brachysoma
ACACCTTGACTTGCATCTAATTGCAGTGCACGCTAATATGTGCAACATTTTATGGTGAAGCCTTCTGACTTTGACCCTTGCATTCTCTCACTGTGAGCTGTTTGGGCATGTTTGAGACTGATTTGAGATGCTACGGAAATACCTAAAGTGAAAATATCTTACGGTGATGATTTAATTTATTCCACCTCCTTGAGGCCTATGCAAGATCACCCAGATCAAACCAAGGAAACTGCAGAATTACACATCCGGTCTATCACTGTGAGGCTGCAAAATCTGAGGTTCAAGTAAAGCAAATAAAATTTGAAAAAAAACTACTTTAAAAAAAACTTTCTGAAAAAGGTTTCCTTAGAGGTAAAAAAAAAAAAAAGAATCCTTCAGGGCATTTATCACAGAAACAGGAAGGAAAGGTTTGAATGATCTTTTTGACAAATCATTTATCCGCCCTTCAGCCAAGCCCACAGCTCAACTATCAACACACACACACACACACACACATACAAATCACATTTTTTTTTTTAACGGTATGTCTCTTGAAGCTCAGTTGATCTCAGCAATTGTGAAGATGTGAGCCATGCACACTTCTTCCAAAAATGTCCAAAATGGAGGCTAACTTAAGGTGTGAGTCCTCCAGGCCAATTCAAAGTGAAAAAGACAGTTGAGATCCAGGAAGTGGCAGATTCTCTTTCCCCATTGAGACACCACCACATGACGCCTACGTTACAAAAGTAGAAGAGAAATACTCATCTGATTAAACTTTCGACCCTCTAATCCATGCATTAACGTGAGTATTTAGAGTGAATTTATTGAGTGACATTAAAGTTACCTAACAGCCAGCGCTGGCAGCTCAGATCAGACTCAGTTCCCGGAAATGAATAAGCAATGATTGCTTCTTCACTCCGCCTGACAACTTCATAATGACTTTGCATTAAGTTGATAGTTTGAAAGTTAGAGATACTAAAAACTGCCACAGCAAGAAGACAAATTGAGAATATTTCCCTCACTGCAGAAAGTTTTTTTTTTTTTTGGTAAACACATTTCCCCTTTCATTAATACACGCCGTGCGGTAACTTAGCCAAGTTAGCTCAAATATCCCTCTGAAGCCCTGCATATAGTTACAAAGTACGCCACAGAAACTTTGGGAAAGTGTGTGTCAACCGCATTAAACAAGTTATTAAAACAGTTTGTGAAATGTTTCAACTCTTACCGTTACACTGCTGCTCGGCTAGGACAGTCTCCTATGGGTGCTGCTGAGAGGGACTGAAGTGGAGCGCTGGAGCCAGAGGAACGATATGACAAGCTATCGCGAGAGTTTAGCCCTAACCACCAGCCTGAACTGCGAATTCCCGCGAACGGGAGTGACAACGTCCGGCTAGGTTCTTTTCAAAATAAAAAGTCGAATTTTTTTTTTTTTTGTCTTAAACAATTAATCTGATAAAAATAGTTTCCGATTGATTTAATAGTTGGCACATAATCACTAATTGTTACAGCTCTAACGGACACAGGGACAGAAGAAGACAGGCGTGTTCNGATTGATTTAATAGTTGGCACATAATCACTAATTGTTGCAGCTCTAACGGACACAGGGACAGAAGAAGACAGGCGTGTTCACACATTTACTTCAGTGCAATTGTGAGGTTCTTTGTAATGATGGACTGCTAATTGTCAGATTTTCTCCACCCTCCGCAGATAAAACTACTATCGTGATTGTTGTAACATAAATGAAATTAAAATGAACATACTCTATCAATTATGAACACCTAAACCTAAAACAGGTGGGGGTGTAGGCATAAAGATATCTGCATCCTGTCAGGGAAACAGAACAGTTTTTGCCATGACAGCCTATGTGGCTTTATCCTAACAGCGGAGGTAGCATATCGTTTGTTTTATTTTGGTGGGATTTCCTGTCCTGACCTATTTTTCACAGTCTGACATAGGCGCTGAAACTGAAACGTGCCCACAAAGGAGCTGGGCTCTGCTGAGAAGTACTGCGCTTTGACAAATTGCTTCTGAGAACAGGCGTAGACATTTTATACACCTTACTCACTGCACTTATGTTAGTTTTAGCTCATTCAGAGCTGACAGCCCCTATAGACTATGAACGACTACAGAAGTCCATTGTTCACGAAATTTGTGGTTGTAAAACCATTCAATACAAGTCTTTAGGTGTGGCAAACATACAAAGTTCAAAAACTGAACTTGAAACCGTTGACTGCAAGATGAATGACACGGAGCGGAGGGACATCTACTGGCAGAGTTGTGGTACTGCAGTAGCTCCGACCACATTTGTGTAGCAAACGACCATGTTTAGCTCAGCTATAGTAATCAAGTCATCTCTAGAATCATCTCAGTCAGGTCATTACTGCACAACTCCACACTCAAAACACACCATATAGCAACAGCATTTATAAATGTTTCACCATCTTTTCTAATTGGGTCAATAGTGATGCTCCATCAGTCTGGTTTAGATAAAGCATTTGTTCTTCAGGGTGATATGTACAGACCCTCAAATATGTCTGTCATTTCAATGCTTAAGATTAAATCAAAGACTTGATATACTGCCACTAATTTATACACACACACACTAAATAAGGCAACCTTGTGGATATCTACAAACTGTTATTTATGCATTATATATGAACTGATTGATATATGGCATATAAAACAACAAGAGACAGTATTTGGTTAATATACACTGCAGGTTTTATTACAAGTTTATTAACTACAAGGTGGAGGAGTGAACTGGGGAGAACCCAGTTCTTAACCTACAGTCTGAACCATTTTCATCAGAAAAAAGGGGAAAAAAAATACTGGTAAAAAACACTTCAGAGCATTTAAAAGAATAAGAGGTTGGACCAATAATTGTATCAGAAGACAAGCAAATGTAAAATATTCTGCACATTTGTAACAACCACCCCTTATGTGCAGACAGGGAGGGACAACAACCAGGAGGAACAGCTTCCTTTCTTAGCTGGTGTCCATCTGAGAAAACAACAGAGAGTGAAATCAGACAGCTGCAAAAACAAGGTTGACTAATTGACAGGCAATCTAATTTACAGCTGAACATACCCTGGCATTGTAGGCGTCTAACTGGGCATCGAGTTCCTCTGCCGACAGCTGCTGCTTGGTGTTGCCCCCGCGGCCACCTCGACCCCTTCCCCTGGCACCACCTGCACCACGTCCGCCACGGCCTCTCTGCATACCGCCGAAACCGCCGCCCCCACGATTTCTGTTCATGCCTCCACCACCTCTGTTCAGACTGAGAATGGACAAACGCCGGTCACACAGGGCATCCACAATATTTGGAAGTCTAGTTCCTTGAATAAAAGATGACTACACTTACCCCTGCATAGGTCGCCTCTGTGTATCAATCTGTGATGTGACGAGCTGTATGTTCATAGGCCGCCCTAGAAAAACAAAGACAAGGACCTTATTATTTGAATACAGCAGCAACAGCCATGAGTCAAGAAATTAGACCATTACACCTCTGAGTCAACTAAACAAAAAAAAAAGATAAAAGTTAAATAGTGCATATATTATATTAGAAGCCAAAGCTTAACACAAAATAATGATGGTCATACCATCAAGTGGGATGCCATTATACTGTTTCATGGCCTTGAGAGCATCTGCCCTCCTTTCAAAGTGGACATCTGCAGTTCCCAAGCTTCTGCCGGATCGGTCGTAATGCACTGCAGCCTTCTTCAGTGTCCCGAATTCAGCAAAGAGTTCCTAAAAGAGAAAGCAAAACCATGAGTAACTTGTTTCTTTGCCTCATAGCACACAAACATGTCTACAGCACAGTAAAAGGTGAAAACCAAAGTACCTGAATGTCTGCATCTGAGACCCCAAAGTCGAGGTTGGAGACAAGGAGCTTCCCTCCAGTTTCCACGCCGGCTCCACCGCCACCTCCAGCAGCACCATTGAAGCCGCTGAAGCCGTTGTCAAACATGTCGTGCTGCCACTTATCTGGAAGCTGTTTAGGCTGCAACAGATGAAAGAGAACGCACCTGCTGACTTCAGGATCCCCTTGCCTCTGTCAATCACAGAGTCCACACGGCTGGGTGTTGGGGCAAGCAGGGGCTCCACTTCCAACAGGGCGCTCAGCTCCCACAAGAGGGTCCCCAGTATACCCTGCCCACCCCATGACTACAAGCAAGTTAATCACTTCAGAAAGGAAGACATACACAGAACACACAACTTAACTATATAGGCAAGGGGATGTGTTTTATAACTCTCTCCTCTCTACATATGCACACACATTATATATAAAAAAAGTTTATAAGATCTAGTGGCATGTGTTGACTGTACACATCTATTGAACAACTACTAAGTCACAACTGATCCAAATTATTTATTCCAAACCCACCCACAATCTATTCTAAACCTATAACTTGCCCACCCTGGCTGGCTACCAATATTGCCCATTGTTCTTGCCATCTGCGCCTCCACCATAGGCTCTCCAGAACTGATCCTCGGGTCGCCATCTGAAGCAGTGTTGCCTCCAGCGTTGCACCATGTTTCCTGGCCCGCCCAAGAGTTCTTTACAAAGCCACGAAAGGGGGCTTTTTCACGAAGGGGAAGTGTCCATAAGAGGAGGGGGAGTGGATCGGAAAAACTAGAAGAAAAAACAGGCCAGCTATCCCATCTATGCAAGCGTGGATTAACTGAGCGTCCATTTTGAGGCCACGCCATTTTCACTGGGGCATTGTATAGATACACATTCACACTTAAAAAAGAGTGAAGATTCACCTTATAGCAACACTATCAGGGGGGAGGGAGGGTGAAGTCCACTGATCCAGCCACATTGACGAAAAGCCACCAAATGTGGCTTTGTTATGGAGCCCGCCGGCCACTCCCGAACAAACGGCCGCTGCACCAGGACAAAAGCTAAGTTTTGCTCCCGCAGTGACGGAAAAAAACATTTGAGGATGGTTTTCTCGATGAAGTAGCTTCCTCTCATCATTTTGGACACTTTGGGGATGGAAAAGCACCGATATTGACCCGTGGACGACTAGCTCTAATTTAAGCTGCTTGGAATCAAAATGGCGATCCAACTTTAGCTAGTTAGCTAATGTAGCCGTTTCCAAAAGGCCTCTTCTTGGAAAAATGGAGTAACAAATACAGGTTGTGGGAGAAGGGACACACTATGCATACAACTTCCATTAATGCTTAACCGCAAATTATAGAGCTCTCCTCCGAGGGCAAACTCGGCGGTTAGCAATCATTTTATTCACTTGACTAGAGGGGGAACAGAAGGATGTTACCCGGGCATTTTCAGGTCTGCCGAGGGTATTTTTTTCCTTTTTCAGCTCATTTCCTCTAACTTTCTCATACCCTGCTGTACGGCGTCGGTCTGCCTCTAGCGCGCATCAGGTTCTGGCGGTTCCTCATGGGACCAGATCCGCCGCCCCGGCCTCCAAAGCCTCCACCGCCGCCGACTCCGAGACGCCCGGGGCCTCCTCCTCTGCCGCCGCCGGAGCCTCCGCGGCCTCGACCTCTTCCACCCCGGCCTCCGCCTCTTTGCTGCCTGTTCTGCTTGATAATGTCGTCTAGTGACATATCCATCTTATCGGTCATTATGCTGCTCCACTACTGCTAAACTGTTACAGAAAATTAAAAATAAAGCTTAGAGTGAGTTGGTCCCTCTCCCTGTCCTCTCTCTGCACCGACCAGAAAACAATGAGCCTCGTCTGCAGGATATAGTAATTGCTTCGGTATGACGTCCTGACCGTTAAAGTGACGTCAACGCGTAATGCGTGCAATCACTGTGGAAAGCGGAAGGGGCCAAAACGTCTAAATAGTTATAATAATATATACTAATAAAATACTAATGGCTGTTTTTTTTTTTTAACTTATTGATTTTTTTTTCAATTTAATTCTTTTTTTCTTTGAATACTTTAGTGGTTGTAATGAATTTATTCTGTGATTCTATGTATTCAATATTTATTGATGTTTTACATTTTGTATGTAAGCTCTCTTGTTTTGTGTTTTACATTGATGTTTGACTTGATATGTAAATTAAATGTACAGTAAAAAACTGTTTAAATTGACGTACACATTAAAACGGCAAATATGTTCATGTTAACATGGCAACGTATTACCTGTTAACAAGGCAACATATTACACGAACAACACGGCATATTTTAACGTCTTAAGACAATAAGATATTATTTATATTATAATATAAAATAATATTATTTATATTATCTTATATATTATCTAAACTATAATGTTATTTTCTCATAGCAAATGCCTGTGTGTTTTGTGCCATAGAGTCAACACAACACTCATCTAGTTGTTCTCTGTACCATTTCCTGGCTGACGAAAAAACGAGAAGATGGATCAAACTGATCAGATGAGCTAATTTCCTATGTGGCAGAGCAAGCAACTAAGTCAGTTTTAGCATAAATAAATCAAACGCTAATTTTAGCCCAACAGAAAGACAACAGATATAGACAAGGCATGCCCGCCCTTAACATGTTTTTATTCAGTGCGCATGGGCCGAATTTCAATTGGATCTTAAAACATATTTCAAGGACATTGCTCGAAAACAGGGGTGTCCAATCCTGCTCCTGGAGAGCTACTGCCCTGCATGTTTTAGGCATCTCCTGACTGACACACCTGATTCTAATAATGAACTCGTTATCACTTCCTTAACAAGCGTAAGCTGCTTGATAAGGAGTTCATTATTAGATTGGGCACCCCCGCTCTAAACTAACATGTTTTGTTATTCATGTTCAACAATTGTGAATTCTCCTGCAATGAACAATTTGTAATTAATCTGTTCATTATTTTAGTGAAATTTTTGTTAAAATTAAATCATTGAAGAAATTACCATGCCATTTAACTTTTAACAAACTGATGTAAACATTTATTTTCCTTACTAAACCTAAAAACCTGTAATCAAAAATGGACACGAATTATTAATTTATGTAAATTCTGTAAATTTGTAACTGAATAACTGAACCTCTTGTGTGGTCATATATGGTTTTATTTTTATTGTTTTGTTTTTACTTTTTCTCACAAAAATTACATGACATTGTTTTGTTTTTTATATTCTTTATGACACAAGTTCATTGTGAATTGTCAACAAGTAAATCTAAATAAAGTTTATAAAAAATAATACATGAATAAATCATGTCATGAAATGACTCATGTTTATATTTCCTCCTGTTCATACTGACCAATAGAAGATCCCTCCATGATACATGTTTAATGTAAGTGATACAGTGTTTATGTGGATCTGTTCTTTAGGTTTTATTTAAGGTTGAAATCTGTTGGAATTGAAAAAGCAGTTCATTAAATGAGCCAGCTAAAATGAAATCCATTCAAACAACAGTATTTTGATAAACTGATTAACCAGTGAAGTAATTTTAATATACAAACATTAACAGGTACCAGCCTCTTAAGAGTGAATATTTGCTATTTGTCTCAACCTAAGATGTTTGGGTTTTGGACTATTGGCAAGCTGAATAGGTAAACTTTGGGAAAAAATAACAAGCATTTTTGTTAACATTTTAGGATATTTTATAGGTAAAGAAAATCCATGTAACAAGGACTCAGCATATTTGTTTTCGCAATTTCTCACAATTATTTGACTTCATGAAATGCTGTCCAGTTTCAGTTAGTTTCCTCTCGTAATGCCCATTGCTTTCACTAAAAGGGTAACCTTTTATTTCACTATGCACAACAATCTGTTTGTAATGGTAAAATTAATGTAGTTGCGCTCGTTAACATCTCATGTAATGCACCCAAAGTGACCTGGTCATTATTTATGTAGGATCAATGCAAGCAGGTGTACTGTAAAAGTCTTTTATTCAACATTTTGTTTCAAGGGGAGAGGGGTTAACCAAGGGCAGCATACGCGGGGAGGTCTCTACTTAGTAAAGTCCAGTTTAGGGCAAGAAAATTTATAATAAAAATGTTGGCCTTCTACATTGCATTTGGCTTTCAAAACTTGCCCATAAAGTGTTTTTCCAATGTGACCATTCCATTACGTCTACAATTTATCTATCAAACTATCTTCCAAAACAAACTAAAAAAAAAAAAAAATAGAAGTCAGCCCTTTTGCATTTTCTCCTCCAAGGTCTTATAAGTAGTAGTAATAAAGAAACATGATTTATATTTAAGACTGCAGTCTTTTTTTGTCCTGTGGAGAGTGTCAACAGTTTGTACCTCAGCATCAGATGTCAGCAAATTTCGATAAAAGTTTGCAACAGTCCCGTCCACATAAAGAATGCATAAAAAGATTTTGTGGTTTGAAAAATCATGATCCAAGAGAAAGGAGAATTTCTGCTGCCTGAAATCCCAGCTATTTTCTTCTTAGTCAGTTGTAGAACGTAAAGAAAGACGGGGGTTGCTATGGTCCAGAGTTTAGAATGGAGATTCTGTGAAGACTGGCCAACAGGGCTGACTTTCTGGCTGACAGAGGGCTGATAGAGGAAGAGTTCTCAAGGATAATGGGTGGAGAAAAAAAAGTGACTGGACCATCATGAGAAGGGACTAGGACTTCTTGGAGTCCTGTGTGTTGCGTTTCTTGAGGTCACTCAGGTCCACTGGTGTGAAAGCTGCAGGAGCATACAGAAAAAAAAAGTTATTTGGCTGCTGTTGGATCACTATTAATCCTCTGACGCAGTGACATGTCAAAATAAAATAATAAACAATAATTACTGTATTAATAATCAATTAATTTCAGATACAATGTAACTTACAATGTAGGTTAGGATTTGGGTTCTTCTCCACATATTCCTGTGGTCCACGGTCATTACGTTCACTATTTTGTGTTGATCTGATGTCTCTGAGCACACACTGCCAGGCTGTGAAACAACAGAGAAAACAATGTTTCTGTTACATTTGGTACATTTTAGGACTGAAACATGGTAGTAACAACATAACAACACAGACTCAAGTAAATAATGAAGTATATTGCTCAATATCTGGTAGTTTGCAAACTCATTGTTTTGCATTTTTCAAAGTAGGTACATGCTTAAAGACCAGTACAGTACCTCAAGACAAACTGGGAAATTCAAGTTGTCCGTTTGATACCCAAATGATGAGCAACTACAACCACAACTACAAGACTACATGTCCATAGTGATGACACACCAATAAATACAGGAAGCATATTACCTGTTAACGCGGCAATTTGTAACGGCAAATATGTTCGTGTTAACACAGCAACGTATTACCTGTTAATGTGTCATTTTAAACTTTATTTTCTTATATTTTTATAAGATATTATTTATATTATCTTATAATATATTATTTAAACTATAATGTTCTTTTCTCATGTCAAATGCCTGTGTGTTTTGTGCCATAGTGTCAACACAACACTCATTTAGCCTAAAGGCAACTATTCTGTACTTGCTCTGATGAAGGTCTTTGCTGAAATGTGCAGGCATTATTTTTAACAATGACTAAGTAGTCATTAAGTGTTAAAGGCTTTTTAAACTTACTACCCTCCTGAGTGCCTCAGAACTTTTCAGCAAGTGAAAATGCTGTGACGCTGTTGTGTAGCACATTATGGTCTCATGTGAGCACATATGAGTCCATTGTGGTACGATGTTATGATCAGTATGTCACAATATGAGTGTACACATTCTTGTTATTTAATTTCATAGCCTATTGTTGACAGTCACACAATTTATTAAAAATTATAATGTCTAGTTTATGGCATCTACCATTTTACTTAAATAGATGACAATAACAACACGACTCTGAACTCACAGGAGAATAGTACTAGCGATTTATGATAAAGGTTTGGTGAAATTAACACGTTTCACAGCAGATAACGTCTTATTCAGAGGCTGCACTGCCAATACCCATAGCACTCCGGTTATATGGATATGTATACGCAGATCTCACATACATTAAATAGCGTCAGATGGACTTTTTGGGCTGAGTATATAACCATGTTTAACCCTCGAAATAATGTCCAGGTTGAAAAAACAGAAATTCTCCTTTAAATACATAATGAGATAATCAGTTTTGAAAGAATGTTACCTCTGTACCACTAGATTTAATTTTTATATAGTTTTAGTACAAAATTGCACGACATAGCTGAATAGCTTTTTTTCATTAGGGCCAGGACTCGCGTTAATTATGATTAATTAATTACAGAAAAAAAACGTGACAAAAAATTTTTAAAAAAGCATTTAATCGCAATTTCTTTTTGCACTCAAAACAGTGTGGAACATTTCTCATTGCATGAGTTCCTGGTATACCCATAATAGTGATGCACAGAACACAACACTGCTCCAGTACTTTCTCGCATTACAAGATATGCTACGCTTACACCACTAACACTACATTGTCTTGTAGCCGCTTACTAACGAGCAGCTGTTTCCCATTTAGTAACTGGACTTTTTAAAAAAAATAAATAACAGGGAAGCATAATAAATTTGTCAGTGTTTCCCATACATTGACGAGACCATGGTGATTGCTGCCAAAATTTCGGTGGGTAACACTGGTAGTATTGCTCCCACATTGAACAGACTGTCTGAGAGCAAAGGAGCAGAAGCAGAGGCTAACGTTAGCTGCTACTCTGCACTGGATCAACGGTGAAGCTGAGTGCTGTGCGACAGAGACACAGTGGTGTAAAGTTTTCTCAATTTGACTTTCTCAACTTAGATGCTGTAATGATCTGCTTGATTCCTACACCATTTTAACTATTTATTGATATTTGGGAAATCTGACACACTAACCCCACAGCGATGGAGAACTTAATCCCTTAATTGAAAGTTAAAAAAACAAAAAAAATCGCTAACCTGAATTTAAGTTTGTGCCTTGTGAAAAATGCAATCATATTCCTTATTCACATTACACTTTATGTTAAACATAGAAAATAAACACAATTTTGTTGTTTAAGCTCATTTATGTGTCTATGCATTGATTCAGTCATCTACTAAAATCCATATAAATAGAAAAATGTTGATTCTTGTGTCAAATATTGATATGTGATTAATTGAGATCAAAGCCTCTAATTAATTAGATTTTTTTTTAAATTGAGTCCTACCACTAGTATTTATCAAGAAGTGTCACACCACAACCAGGTAATTCAGTCCTGCATTAAGCTCTTTGCACTGTGCTTGGTTTATTGCTGAACTTGATGAACTGTTTCATGAGAACATCCTGATCCTGAAGTTATGGAACAGGAGAGGGCAAGTCAACATAATAGACCTATCAATAATCACCCACTTCACTCAAATGAACTAGCATGTGCAGAAATAGGCCAAAGTTTAGTTTCCTGTTGCTGTGTCTGTTATGTCATGAGCGGACAAGAAATAAGCTTGACCAACACTGATAAGCGGAAACACACTCATCCTAACCGAGAAAGTTCTTTCTGAATAGAGCAGTTCATTTTGACTGACATGGGTAGAAGCATTTCATTTTGATTCTGATTATTATTAACTGACTTCTGTTATTTTGCAATTCAGTATATATGAATATCGATGAAGATCGCTACTTACTATCATGGATAAAGCGCACATTTTCTTCATGTGCTGGGGTGAAGAGCTCCCCACTGTTAGTAGGGGATCGAGGGCTTGAAGTCCGCTTGTAACTATTCACCATCCTGGGAGCAGATGAGCTTCATAAACATAAACACAGGTAAATTAGCAGCAGCAATTTAATTTAAGTCTTTGCAACACTGTTTACTACAAGTTAAACTGCATATAATGTTTGTGCCCAAAATAACATTTAATGAGACTTAGATGATCACAATTAACACCAGTCCATTTGTACTTGTGCATAAGCACTGAAGTGTTGTCAGACCTGGTCATTCTGTTTGCAGTCTGTACTCGCTCCTTGCTCCTCTATGGTGGGTGGATCTGAAGAACACAAAGGTCCAGAGGTCCTCAGCTAAATTCTAACAATGGACAACAGTGACAACTTTAGTACCACCACATGATCTACAAAGTCAACATTTACATTTACAAACTCTGCTGAACAATCTATTAGTTGCTGGTCACTTACATGAACTGCACTCATCGGCCACTTCATTAGGTGCCCCTGTGCAAAATGACTATCTAATACAACAGCTCTGCTATAAATTCTACTTTTTTGAAGTTTATATATTTTCATTTTTTGCTGACATTTCCCAACAATTTTACTTCACGTTTATTACTGATGTCTAAGTAGTGATGGTGACGGTCTAGGGTGGATTATATTGACTACTGTGCCTAATATTTTGCTCCCTTTATGTATGATAAAGGAGTGGACAAAATATTAGGAATACTGCACAATAAAATGCACCCTAATACAGTACGATCACCTATTATGGCCTCAATAATAAACACAAAGCGTTATTGTCACCTTCTTGACAATGTCAACAAAAACTGCAAATGTATGAACTTCATAAATGTAGATTTTATAGCAGAGTTGTGGTTTTGGGTTGCGCAGGTGCATCTAATGAAGAGGCCAGTGAGTGTACATCATCTTAAAGAGTTACAATAACTAGCGTTAGTAACAATATGAATGGTGTTAACTCATAGTTACTAGCATTAACTGCTTTCTCTATAACAAAGACGAGTCATACGTATGTATAAAATAAAGAAGTATCAGCATTTACTAATCCATGGGACTTTTGTTTACGTTTTGACTGACATTGCTTCAGTAGTGTTAGCAGCAGGCTAACTTGCGGAGACAAACCTCGGTAACTTACATTCCCCACTGGACAACACAACAGTATATTTTGTCTCTAACGTTGTTTATCAGACGTGAGATCCGTGTCCTCCTATAGCTATGTCCCGAGGGACAGCTAGCGCTATCTATAGATTTGCTGACATGATCATTTCAGCTAACTTTAGCCTCCTCGCTAGCTGGTGATTTACATTGTCTTGTCGTAACGTTAGCTTAAAGCAGCTAATGTGATACCAACGTTACTGGTGGCAAATGTATAGAAGAAGCACGCTTAGCACAGTTGTACATTTGTAAAGGATACATAGAGAACAGAGCGTTAATATATCCAACAAACCTTTGTCTTTTAATCTTGCCTTTCGGTTTCTTTATTCCGAGACTGTGTACGCCGCTAGACCAGGCTAAAACGTTGCCAATGCCAACCAATCATTTCCGGGAAAAGACACGGAAGTGAAAGAGCTCTCAAAACCATAGTAATAGATAGATGGTAATAGTGACATCCAAGATGATGATGAAGATGATGATGATGATGATGATGATGATGATGATGAGGATGATGATGATGATGATTATTATTATTATTATTAACTCAAATAAAATCAAAATAATCAGAGACATTTAAAAAGATGAATAATTTGTAAGTCTACTCTTATAGCAATTATTATAGTAATTTGTTTTACCATGATTAACTTTTTAAGAATAGTTACAATAACATCTACCATTTTTGTCAATGACTGGTGGAGAATCAGTTATTTTTTCAAAATTAATTAGTTAATTTAAACTATAATTAAAAAAAAAAGTTTAACTGGACATGCAAACCTGAATGTCCATCCTCAGTGTGCAGGTGTGTGCCAGAGGTTTCAAGTTTCCATATAACACATATGATAATAATAATAATAATAATAATAATAATAATAATAATAATAATAATAATAATAATAATAATAATAATAACAACAAATTTTATCGATAGAGTGCTTTTCAGGATACTCAAATACCTTGTATATAAGTTATCGATATGTTACATTACATAGTCATCCATGACTGGCTCCCACACGAGTTGTGACATAATCAAATCATGCTTGCTGTGTACCTTCATCCCTTACATTTAGATTTAAGGTGAAGAACACACAGACACTTCCTCCCTTCAGCAGATGAATGTGACATATTTCTTTTGTCAAACTCTGTAAACGCTTTATTCTGCTCAGTGAAGCTAATATGGCACACATTTATGACATATTACAATTTATCTCAATGCCATAATTTCAAGGCACTAGGTACAAAGCTGGACTGCATTTTAAGGTCCTCCATGTATTCCTAGTATTCTTCCACAATAGAAAGGTTTATACAAAGATGATGGCTGAAAAGCTATAACTTGCAGTAATATTTGTTAAAATGCAGTTGTGTTCCTGTTTATTCTGTGTAGTGCATTTTAATGAGCTCACAAATCTCTGTCATATTTATAAAAGATGTCTTTATTTATGAAAATGTACAAAAATAATTATTGGACAGTAAATTATAAGACTTTCATTGCTGACATTCATATTTTCTTTAGCACAATTTCTGCTCCAGAAAAAAACAACACATTTGGGAAAATTACCGTAGCAGTCAAGATGCTTTTACAGCATGAAATTGAAATTTGTTTTTTCTTTTAAATTTCTTACATGTCAATGAAGTATCAATTATTAATTTGGAAAATCCTCCTTCTGCCCAGCAGGAAGGATTGGTAACTCTCGTATAGGACAAAACAACTTATCTCCGTTCCAGTTTGGGAACAAATAGTCTACAGAGTGCAAACTGCAACAACAAAGCTATTAAATAAAGTGATTAAATGTTAAAACTTGAATGCTCATGAGGATTGAAATTTAACCAGTTTTCTTCAACAGGGAATAAATATTCAGACCTGGACCATGGATTACTTGTAAAACTGAGATTTCGGTTCCCTAGCACTTTGTTGATATTGTGTTACATGAGCTACAAGTAAAAAGCAGAGAGATATTTGTAGATTAACATGTAAAGCATAGACATTGGCAGTTTAACAAATACACAAATGCACCAAAAAAAAAAAACTCAAATAAAATCAAAATAAAACAATGACATGAAGAAATACTGCTTACTGGAGTATAGCTTTAAGGGCATAATTACAAATATATAAAACTCACAGCAATTTGGGCTACAAACAGAGCCGCCATCTTGCTCAAAAGAATCGGCAAGATGTAGCAGCTGTTTTGTTCCGCTCCATTACAAGTTTGTTTGGCATTGTATGTTGTTGAATATTGCAGCTGCCCAGCTTCTCCATGTTTTCTCCTGCTGGGTCCATTTGGGGCCCCATATCAATCACACACAGCCAGTCTCAAACATTCGGGTTAGTTCTTTGCAGTCTGGGTCTATGAGGTCTGCAGGCTTCTCTCCACTTTCATTTTCTGCTTCTGTGCTGGCTCCCATCGAGAGGAGATACCTGAGAGGAGAGTTAAAAAAGATTCTTGTTATTAGACAAATGTAAGGCAGCATAGAAAACTACTGAATAGTTTATCAATAGTGCAACTGATATTTCCCATTGTTTCACCTAAAATACTGGAAAATGTCATAATTCAAAAATAGTTTGCATTATGAATCAGCCTATGACTATCCCTAGTCCTCACTTTTGTAAATTCACTCATATCCACAAGTTTTTCCCTTTTAATCCCTGGGCTTCTTTTTGTTAAATACCATGTCTTGTGTTTGAGATGGTTTAGTTTCATGTGTATGTCTTTTTAATTGTCAGTGTCCAAAGCCAAATTACCAGGGTCATATCCAGATATATGCTGTATAGTGATGTCACTGCAGTTACATGACCTCTTCTTGCTCCTTAAAGGGTATTTCAAGCATCAAGCATATGTCACATGAGAAATGCTTATTCTGAGTATCACATTAGTGTGGTTTGAAATGCCATCTGTTCTATATTTGGTATTAAATGCTTGTGGTTTTTTGAAAAGAGTTTAACTTTACTTTCCAGAAATCATCAGCAACCCTGTAGAGATTTTGTAAGATTTAACTTGTGTCACCAATTACTAAAAAGTTAAGTCTTACCTGGCAATTTCTGGATAGCTGTCACTGCATGCCATGTGAAGTGGCGTCCAGCCATCATCATCTCTCTGATGGACATCAGCTCCATATTTCACCAGCAGTTTCACCACCTCCAGATTTCCTGTTAGCACAGCTTCATGTAGTGCTGCCATACCTGCATACACAAGACTACATCAGACTACTTGGACCACTGCTTTACACAGCTAAGTGGCCAAATCAAGTCAGTGATTGACATCTAATTTACCTTCTTCTATTGGAATATTTTATAATATAATTTATAATATTTTATAATTTTAAAAAAGGAAAGAGTAGCAGCTGTGGAGACTCAGCTCACCTGAGTGGAAGAGCGTATCCACACGAACCTTCCTCGCTCTCATGAACCGCCCAATTTGCTCCATATCTCCACGTCTAACAATATCCTGGAAGATGATGTCATTGGGGAAGTGCACAGTTCTCTTTGCAGGTGCAACAGGTATCACAGGTGCAGGAATATCCTGCGCTTTTGTGCGACGTGTTGAGGTGTACCGTGGTTCTTTGATATATGAAGGGATGTATGTTGATGTGGACTTGTAAGAGGATGTGTAATGTGATGGGGTGTAATGTGTTGTGCTATAGTGTGTTGGGGTGTATTTTGTGGTGGAGGTATACGTGGGTGTGTAGTGAGTTGGTGTGTAATGTGTGGGGGTGTAATAGGTAGGTGTATGGTATGTTGGTGTGTACTGGGAGCTGCGCGTGTATGTTGATACTGGTACGTGGTAGTTGTACTTCATCCTTGTGGTGGTTATGGCTGCCTCCCCCCTATGCAGTCAGCCCAGGAGGAGGGGAATGAGAAATCCAACAGGACAAACTAATCCAACAACAAAACAGCAGTATCCTTTGCTTTGTGTCCTTATTGTCCTCTCCTTGCTTGCCTCTTATCCTTTTAGTTTCCAGTTGATTTATCCCCTGCTGTCAATCACCTAACACAATACAAGTGCTTTTCAAGTCCTTTTCTTCACTTCACTATGTCCCAGTCCCCTTCTTTTAGCTTGTGTGGCGCTCTTTTTCTTGCTTGCAGTGAATTTCAACCATCTGACAGTATGGCAGTATACCGTTGGACAGATCTATCGTCTGATAGGGCAAGTGGGAGAGGACACCTATATACCCTCTGTAGGGCTATTTTAGTGCCCAATATCCAGTGACTTCAGCTTACAAATGAGTGGCCCTTGTGCAGCTCCACCCATTCTGGAGTCACATGCCCACTGACACGGTACCCACCCCCAGATCATAAAAAATGTTGACAACACAAATGTTCTCTTTGAATCTTACATGAGAGTTCTTACCACATAAACATCTAGAAAACAACTATCGTCATTATCCCAGCTGTAGCCATAAACCATGGTCACATGAGGCAGACTATTCCAAAACACATAGCATAGAGCCCGAGTGTTTCATTTTTGGGGGTATTATAAGCAGGTACGTGTCACTTATCTGTGAATCATATTGTTTTGGTGCTGATAAGGAGATAAGTATTGCAGGACAAACATGTGACTGCAAACATCAACAGCACATGATTTTGTTTTTTTGTCCTGTTGATTCGTCTCCTTACATGATGGTGAAATATAATCATAGTTACACCAAAGAGTTTAGAAACTGATTTCTAATGTTCTTAAAATGTATTTTTTTTAAATTAACAGGAGATTTAAATTAGGGTTTCATATTTTTCTAAATTTGGTCTAGCGTTCCTGGATGTTTTGGCTCCATGTCGTGTGTCATGTTCCTGACCTGCATGTCTGTCATAAGACATGCTCGACCTTTGCATCATAACCAAACAATAATATTCCTCCTGTTGAGGAGGTTATGGGAGTGTAGTCATGACCAAACTGATGGGGCGAAGACGCTACATTTAACCTCACCCCACAAATGCCACTGAAAAGTCACATGCTTGCCAGAAATGCAGCTATTTACAACGCTGAACTTTCGCCGCACACGGCAAGATGTGTAGATATGTCTCAACATAAATCACATTGATATCAATGATTGCATGCTAGTAAATATATGACTTTAATGCGTAAATATAGCATTTAAAATGTGGAATAATAGACTTTTTTTTTTTTAATCACGGTGTGACATACGGTACATGTGATTTATGCTGTAACTTTGTGGTTGAGAGACCAGCTGTCCCCAGACAGACTTCTAAGATGGGCAGAGCTGGTTATAACTGGTTCACAAAACCTTTGCAAGAGGACTTGGGCATTTCACAGACAGTGCTGCCAGTGTAGCAGATAAAATAGCAGCGCTGCCATCCTTGGGTTCTTGTTTCCCACCACAACGCTAACTGTTTGAAACATGATGGTGCAATAGAAGAAGAGCTCCTCGGTCATCATTTACAGCTATTTTAATGCTTTTCCTCTTTGTTTCTGCTTATTTTAATACTCAGTCTAGATTTTATTCAAATAAGGACACATGCTCATAACACCTTCATAAAAAGGTTTCTGCTGCATGTATGCCAGATTGAAAATTGGATAATGAGTAATTGGCAGGTATTAAACAATATTTTCTTATAGTACCGTTAGTGCCCACACACTGTATTTGGGTTAATATGTAGTGGTTATTTTGCACAAAACCTTATTAAATTATATTTTAAACAATTCTTTAACTGTCAGAAATTACTTAGTTTTCATTGTGTAGTTTTGTGTATCAAAATAAAGTATTAAATTGTTTCTTATAAATTCAGTAATGACGATATATCAAATTACATAACTTGGAAAGAAGTCATAGTCACAAAGTGAAACACGTTGCTCTGAAATAAAAAAGATCCTCATAAACTCAGTCTAGTTTGTATGTTCCCACTACTCGTCGTTCTCTTTTAATATTCATTCTCCACACTACCAGCAGCTCGACTGTAGGTTAAAGTGTTACCGAAAATCACTTTGTTTCAAGATTGAGAACACAGAGCATGTATTTTTCGTAATGGCATGTTTTACATAGGGCCTTTTTATACTATATACATATAGATTATGTGTTGGTGTGCAAGATTTTTAATAAAAACAAGACTTTTCTTTGTAGGAAATGATTAATGAATTTCTGTTAAGCTAAGAGCTGAATTCCATGACTAATTATTATTCCTCACCTCCTCCCTGCGCACTACTCCTTTCTGAGGGTCTAAAAGGGGGAAACATGGGGAAAGAGGCTTAGAGCTAATGTCTAGATAAATTGAAGTGAGAGTATTTGAATGTTCACAGCTTGAGGAAGGGCTACTATCATGTATCACAATCTCTTATATGGTATTGGGTGGTGCAGGCAGGGCCCTTGAGCAGTGGTGATACTCCTTCTAGCTTCCCTGTCTCTGCTGTAAATTACTTCCTCACCACAAGAAACGAGAACCTTGGTGTGCGGAAAATGTTTGTTTGTTACAGCCTGGTGTTAGGCCCACTCTTGGACACGAGCCAGAGGGAGGTCTCACACATTATGGCTTCTTGCTATACATAGGTTCAGACTGCTCTGCTCCCCATCTTAAGGTGAATGTTATGATCTGTCAAATTACCAAGAGGCCACAGTTGACATTCAGGTGTATGGAACATCGCCAAAGACATTGTCAGCAGTGCTAGGGATTGACAAATGGGATTATTCTTAGTGAAGTTGGCCTCCAGGAGAGGAGCGGCTATTCTAATGTTAGAGATTTCACCTTTGTGATGTCATCAGCTCCTTCAATGTGACCTTTCAGTGAGTCTCATGGGCCCATGTACCTATTAAATGTATTAAAACCATTACATTTTTATGTCTAAAGGCCCTGTGAAGCAGAACTGGTTTGCTTCTCATTAACCCAGTGCTAAAGCAAACCAATAATGAACTGACCTTATTTGCAACTATTGTTTTCTGTATCTAAAGCTGTAGACTGCCATTGTGGTGTGCTAACTATTTAAACCCTCTGTTGTCTCCAGTTTTTTGATTATGACCCCCAAATAAAATCTTTATGAATTACTTTTATGTTTTATTTATTCAATTATTTTTCACATTATAGTGTGTATACATTTTATTTACCTACATGAAACTATAGTGAGGAAGCTGAAGTGGGGAGATGCTGAGTCTGTTTCTTTAAACTAGTCAAAATTAAATATACTGAGTTAAAAAAAATGCCAGCCTGTTAAATAAATATATGTAGAGAGATGCTAAAAACAAAACAGAACAGAACAAATCCCAGACTATCGCCTGAGTTTGTTCTGGATATAATGATAAATATGAACTGTTCAAATATGCAATGAGACTGATGTTGTTAGCATTACATATAAAAGCTATTGTTAAGATTTAGCTAAGCAGAAGTCAATCTGACTTATATATAGTTGACAATTTGTCAGTCTGTCCTTCCAGTGTATTTGTTTTACTGACCTACAGTGTCTCTGGTTTACACGGCCAGGTATTCACTGACAGTTGGGTGCAAAGCTCAACCGAATGACAAGCCAAAAGAATGACAAAATTAATAGTGACCCATCACAGAGGTTTATTAGTGGGCTTTACATGTTATAAAGAAGCCAGCTTTACATTCCTTAACATTCAACTAACTCACATAATGCAGGTAGGAGGCATGTTAGTTACTCCATTTCCTAAAAATAAGCACTCTGAAGCATCTTGTTCATGAATAGTCAAGGGCACCAAAAGTAGGGAAGTGACCTGTTATTTGAATGATACCATGAATTCATGTGAACTTTCAAAATATGTGTGCTTTGAATGGCTGATTGCCTGTGATTGCCAAATGGGGTTTGCCAACAGCATGGCAGGATAATTCGTGAAGAAGCAGCAGTAGGAAAGT
>JANJYP010067611.1:0-17752 GCA_024605115.1 Rastrelliger brachysoma
AACTTGGAGGCATAGTGACAGGACCGTCAACTGTCACAAACCAAACATCTAAATCCCTTTGGCTATTTTAATACATCCCAACTGCCAATAAAGTCCTGCAAAATGGTGTCGTATTGGCTTCATGATGCAGTTTCTCTAGTATATTGTAAATGTGAATCCTCATTAACAAAATACGATGTTACTTAAACCTTTAACATCAGTAAAGAATGGTCAGGTAATTTATACCTATCACCCAGTAAAAAGAAGTCCTCTCTCCTTAATCCCTGAAAACACAGAACCTAACACAATTATTTAAGCCTTTATGTGAAACAATAATATCATTAGCCTAACAAGCACTTTTTAACTGAAACTGAAGTGAGGTTATCCTTGCTCAAAGATATTCTAGCATTGAGCACACAGTATAGACCTCCCAAAAAGGAGTGATTAAACATTGGTGTCTTAATGAAATAAAAATAAAAGTGATGCTGTGGATAAAAATACTATCCACTATTCAATACAACTATTGATATTGCCACACTGGCCCTGTTCATACCTGGCATTAAAATGGGTAATCTATTCACAAGTAGACAGCTCTAAAGATGTGTGATGCACTCAAGACACACTCAAGATCTAATTGTTTAGACCTCATTCAGAGGTGGTATGGGGTCCATATGGCCACATTATATCAGCAGTGTGTGCATATTGGCCACAATGCACTACTTACCGATATCTAAACTGACATCATCTGCATAAGCAGAAGTGCCTACCCATTCATGCACCATCAGCATCATATTAAAGTGTGAAACAACATGGGAGCTGAATTCCAGAGCAAAGAGTATTAAGTTATCAATATAAGCCTTTAAGTAAATGACTTCATTGCCTTTTAAATGCTTCAAATGTTTAATTAAGTGAGATATTAGCAGAGTTATGGTCAAGCAGTATTCTATTTCTGAGTTCACAGTTCTAGGCAGTCCAACAGTTTCTGGTCCAACGCACTAATGTGAGATTGTCAACATTCGACACAGTAGATTTGTCAGCATTTACGGGTTGGGCAGTTACCAATCCGTTCTCCAGATTCTCTCCCTTCAGCCCATGGCTCCTTGTGCTATGGCTGGCACTGTTCGCTGGCTCCAGCTGATCACGCCTCAGCAGTCTCCCACTACCAGTCAGGAAATACTCCTTTCCAAACGGGAGTTCATTGAGGAGAGCTCTAAAGTTTAAGCTGATCAGCTTCTATGTGTGTAACTTTGCAGAATGAATGAAAATGTGACCAAATCTTTCATTATCCCTCAAACTCTGCTTAAAATGCAGCACATCCACTTTATCCTGCTGGATTCAAAGTTCCACCTTGATTACACCTGGCCTCCATCCTCTTAGCCTCATTCACTTCACGTTAACAATCTCCAGCATAGCATCACAATGTAACCCCTTAAGAATTCGTTCACTCCAAAGGGATTTCCCCTTCAACAAAGGGAAGGCCTACAATAATGTCAGACACCGAAGACTGGAAAACCAGGTCCATTTTGTCCATTCTAGCAGAAAGATGTCAAATATCCAAATCAAGGTCATTCTGAATTTGAATTTTGAATTTCAGAAGAATCAGAATCGGCTCACTTCCATAACACACACTCAACATACATGGGAGCGAAATGCTCTTCTCGACAAGTGACAAGTTGCTCAAGATATCTCACTTTGCAGTGCAAAGGTTTTCTGAGAGCGGTATGCACCTCATCAATCTGTGATTTAAGTGAGATACTCTGTGATTTAAGAGTCTTAAACTCATCACGATGCAACCTGAGTTTGGCCAAGGTTTATGTTGCTATTTTCAATGTCTTTCGTCTCCTTATGTTTTTGTATTCCAGACTGATTTTAGCACAGAATTATTCAATATTAGCTTGATATATTAACTTTTTCCTTCAAGGTTATGAACAACTTGCTCCAACACAATGCGTAATCTGGATCATTTTCAGAACTATGTATTCTTTGTTCCAGCAAAACTAGTGGAATGTGTGTGTAATCTTGCCACTGTTACTGTAAACATGAAGACATTATAGCCAGTCAGCACTACAGGCTTTTTGAAAAGATGCCATGTGACGCACAACCTTGTTTTGCATGAGAAAAAGACTAAAAGGTGTCTCTTCATGAGGAATACAGAAGAGGATAACAGGTGCTTGAATAGAAAACACATAATGGGATTTATGGAACTGCATCAAGGTAGATATTCATGTCCAGTTATGAAAGATTTATAAAAGTCTCACGTCTCATGAAAAAAGGTGAGAAAATTACATGGTATGGTTCTATGGCGTCGTTACATAACGTTTCCTTGCATCTCAGTTTTTAAAGACTTCGATGATTAATACAAACTGCCAGGCAGCCAAGTAGTCATGTGTCGCCATGGTCACGGCTGTGCTGGCAACCCATCTGACCAGAGACAGACTTCTAATGAGCTCGCTTCTCAAAGGCAGAGCTAAACACTTGCAGGCTCTCTCACAAACACAACTGCCTGTGTGCTGCTTTTAAATGAAATGTTGATTAGTCGGTTGGCGGTTGGAGAGATGTGGCAGAGATGACAGATTCCGGTTGGATTGGTATAATTACTGTAAAAGGATAGAAAAGGATGTAGTGTCCAAGAAAGAATAAACAGAAAGCGATAGGGTTTTTCAAATTGAGTCTCAGGTGCACTGCCAAACATGTCTTAGCTTGTCATCTACCTCAAACGGTGTCTTATTTTTCAAAACAGCTATATTGTGGCAACATCATTTCTTTTCTCCTCCAACTGCTATTCAGCATGTTTCTGCATTTTCTTTGATATCATGTAATTTCCTTTTTACTTGTGAGACTGCAACAGAAGCATGGGGCGTTATATCAGCACTACTGGCAAAGTTGTACACAGCTATCAAAGGACAATTGCTGATGATGTTCTATATTTTTCTTGTTATCAACAAATCCCATGAAGAGATCAAAACCAACAATGAATTGATCCTTCTAACACATATAGTATGTACAGCTGAAGCCTGTTATCATGTAGCCTGTTCCTCTGTGCCATATACAGCTTTCTTTTCCTTGCTAATCTTTTATTTAAGAATAGGACGCATTTCATCCTCTAGATGTACACAATCAAAAAGCAGCTACAAAAATCACCAGGCAACTGCAGCTCTCAAGTTTCGAGACAAATAAACCTACCTGCATCTAGTCAGCACTTGCACAGATTCCCTATTAAAAATAATAACTATCACACACAAAGGAGAAAATGATGTGTACAGATCATTTCTGTATATCTACAACAAAATCTAGCACCCCCTCCACAGTTAGATAAATCTAGAAATCTACCAATCCTCACAACTCAAAATGTTCCAAATGAGAAAGAAAACAAGTTAAAAATAAGTAAATTTGTATGTCAGAACTCTTTCACATTGCCTTATCTGTTTGTTGCATACTTGCTGCTGTTGCAACACCACCAGACCAGATACAACATTTGGTGCCTTTGCTTTACTGATTTATTATCTCAAGATCTGCTCAAACAATGTTTGCACAGTATGTTATATTTAAACCTCTAATTGGCATGAGTCTTCATACACTCCATTCATACTGTATGTGCCATAAGACCAATGTACTACAACAGCATTGAAAACAACTTGTGGGCTCTGTGTTAATGCTAACAGATTACCTTGTGTCATACTGACGAAAATCCTGAATGTTGCAGGTGTTGAGAGGTCACATCAGTATTTTTGATTTTTCCAAATCTTAAATGAAGTAGCTCAAGCCACTGAAAAAAGCATGTGCACTGGTATTGATCACACAACATGAAGGTCAAGTTATTTCAAAATGCCAATGCTTCCTACTCTTTGGGTTAAAATGGTCAGATTAAGGCTTAAAAGACACCCAGTTAACATCAGGAAAAGGTAAAAACAGTAAAATGTGAGGATAAAAAAGTCCAGTTAGTGGTTTAAAATAGATGTGGTAATAAATTCTCATTTCAATCCAACAGAACTAAGTACCATCCGCATAGAAAACCAGCCCGCCCCAACAGCCTGTGACTACTGGCACAGAATGTTGTTCTGTGTCAATTGTCTGTAAATTATTGCGCTGGTTCTATAGCCGTAGCCAGTGCCTAAAATTGAATTTTCAAGAGGTCCTCCAGTCCTCTTTTAGCTTCCAGTGTAATTTGCCAATAACATTAGTGTGACTTTGTACTTAACTTTTACATCATTTGACTATATTTTTATGTGTTGATCGTTTTGTTCTTGTAAGACTCTTGCATTTATCTCAGAGCTTGACTTTTCAACCTCTTGCATAAAGACTTGTATTCTCACTGGAGCACCATCTTTAGATAAAGATGGTCTATGATGGTGAATTCACCTTCATTAGTAGCCACAGCGCTATGATCAGCAGTATTCATTTAGCCTATATAAGATGCATAATGAGAGAAGTAGGTTGCTTGTTGAAAAGTACCTCCAAAGTGTGCCCTCAGTAAAGGCATGTGTAATAAATGGTCTTGTTTCTAATACAGCAAGAAAGCGTTAGTGAGTAAATCAAGTCTGGAGGTCATTAGATACATGTTTGCATCCTTAAAATGCATTGAAAAACCAGGCCAGAGCATTTTCAAATATTAGATATGCGCTGATAACTACTGATGCTGGAAGTGTACGAGCGAGCTTGGCACATATTTGCACATGATCCACTCGTTCTGGCGTTAACTCCCAGAGATACTCAGGAATTGGTTAGTCTGCACTTTACCTCCAGCTGCCTCTACACCCACGGTTTTGCATCCATTGCCAACAAGTCAGTGATACCTAATATAACGAATAACATCTCAATATTTTAAAAAGTGGTCTCTGAGCCGCAAAACTGGAAAAAATCTCGGTGGCCTCACTAAAAAAAGAATGTGGTTTTGAAACTATCCAGATTTCATCACATGAGCACATGTAGGGAAGATTTAATAGTTTTGGTAATGGGGAATAGAGGCAACAGAGAAATCAGTTCAGTTTTGATTGCATGGTAAAATTAACTTACAATAGAAAGTAAATACATTAATTAATGACAATAGATCTTTCATGTGCACAATATTATTTTAAGTGATAGAATGACTGTCTTATGAACTGCTCCCAAAAAAAATTAATTATATTAGTAAATATTGATATGCATGCTGTATACCATGTCCTTTAAAGCTCTGCTGGCTTTCAGACTCATTTGCAGTTGAAATTATTAAATTCTGTGCACCAGCAAGTAAATTCTAATAATCATGCACAACTCAAAGAATCTATTTTATCTCTCTTGGGGTGAACGAAGCATAGTTTTACTCTTTTTTTCCCGTAGCAGCAGCAGTATGTACAGTACCAAGAGAGATGCAAATCAGCAATAAACTGAATTTACTATTTTTAATTCATTGGTAATCTGATGGTTTATAAACACCACCATCATTTCATTGATAGCAACATTAGACAACAGAACAATTCAGCTTTTATGTTTGAGATTTCACTGGCGTAGCTCCAGGGATTCATATACATTCGTGTTTGTCAACTGACAGTCCTCCTGTCATATTGTATCTGACATCCTCTCACTGAATCTTCAGGGATAGCACACTATAGCCGGGGCTGCTTTGCCTTGGGATGTACGTTTATAAAATGAGTGACGTTCAAACAACACACTTGTCCCCGCTGAACGTACACGTATAGCACATGGAGGTTACGCTTGATAAGCAAATATACGCTTTATTTCTGTTTCATTTACACATCTTCTATTTATCAAGTGGAAAAGGAAAAATGTACTCTTTGGGTTTCTCCTCATCTGTTTGTCGGATGCTGTGCCATTATCATCAGTCTTGTGTGGATAGTGTGTGGAGTGATGCGGAAAATATATTGAAATAGGGTAGACTGATAGAGATATTCAGGGTAGAAACTGCTAAAGCAAGCTCACCTTTCCATTCCCTTTTTCATTTGTGTTGTCACAGGCGTTGTGTTGTGGAACATACAGTATACTGCAGGAAGCGTCATGATCTCATTTCCAGTATCTAATGTTTCGTTTGTGTTCACTCAGAGAGCCTAGAAAAGCAATGCATTATGTTTTTTTTTGTTTTTATTTCCACTGGTGCTTGCTATCATCTATTAAAATGGTCTTTTTTTTCCAGTTTGCCTTCACTGGGCATGTGTATGCGTGTGTGTGTGTCCCACCCCCCCCAACCTCCTCTCCTCTCTGTCAGAGATCTGGACTGAATGTGGTCCCTACTCCTGTCACTTTCAGCACACTTTACCCTGTTCCCCTATTTGAAGTTCTGTCATTGCCAGGCTTTGAACTGCCATTTGTGTTTTACCCTGCACACTGCTTGTCTCCAGAGCTTTGTCTGGTGTGAAATTGTCAAAGCCATAGGCCACATTTCAACACAGGGTTTTTATAATACATAATACAGTGAGCCTGTCTATGGACTGGACACATTCAGGCATGCTCAGCAACATCATATTTCAAAGCTCTGATGCTTTTTGTACCCTTTGGATCTTTTGTTTATGCATTTTTAATCAACTGTTCAGTGCTACCAGTGATTCACACAACCATAATCTATAATTTTTGTCCAAGTTAAGATGCAAAACTGACCTTGAGTACATTATCCCCGAACCTACAGTGATAGAAGGCAACTTTAAAAAAATACTTAAATACTACACTTGGGCAGTACAAAATACAATTTTGAGTTGCTTGTACATTGTATGCTGTTAATACAACATAATTTTTTATGGACAATGTTGTTTATCTCCTCAATTAAATTAGAATTAATGACTTTGCAAGTTAGGATCTTATTGGCAAAACATCATCAAAATATGACGCTTTGCTACAGATGAAACCACTGAGCAGCATCTAAATACTTAAAATAATCTTCATCTTAACCGGCAACAGTATTGCAACAATGCATCAGTACAAATAATATAAAATATTATAATATGATATGTATAATGAGTATTTGTATATGTGGGTACAGTTTGCTGATTATACCACTATCAGCAAACTAGTGTAATTCATGATCAAATCAGTTTACTAGTTTGCAACCCATGGTGTTTCATCTTAAACTTTTAAATGTGTTTGTCCTTCCATACCAGGCACCACCCTGCTTTCCATTAATTCCCTCACTGCATGAAAATCAATACTCTTGAAACCTGCTTGACATGTGTTATCCATCACATCAAACATTATGTCTACATTCATTTTTGTCAGTTACATTATTATAGTGAGGTACAGTAGTGTACTGATGACTTTTCAAATTAACCTGCACATAAACCGAATTGTTACACAAAGGTAATCTACATAAATTAAAATAGACTTGATGTTCACTGCAGTGATTGCACAAGCCAGTTTGAAGAACCTGCTTATTGATATTCATACAGTGCAGAGATTAATGGAAATTAATTTTAGCCTGGTAAAAACACATCATAATGTCTACATGGTTTGTAGTTAAAACAACACTAATGAATATTTTATGTTAACAATGGAACAAATGACCATGTGTATTGTGAAATGGGTCAATCATAGTGACAAACTCACAGATTTTGCAGTTTCTGGAGTTTTTAGCCTCCTTGAGTTAATTGTTTTGGTTTTCAGGTGTTTTTTTTCCCAGCAATAGCAAGTGCTTTTTATTTTGAGCAAAAAGCTCTCATAAACCTGTATGCTACTTGCATAGCACTAAACAGCAGACAGATAACATTAGCAATTAGTTGGATAACATAGTGGGCCATATAACAGCTATTGAGAAACAGATATTTTTGTCAGGAGTTAGTTGAGCCCAAAACAGAGCAAAAAGGAGAGGTAGTGTTGACTCCTAACTAATACTAATATTGTTATATCGCTGTGTTGTATTGTATTGATGTGCCAAGTATTAAAAAAACAGCTTTAAAGAGGTAATATGATCCCTGATTTTCCTCCAGGATGTTTACCTGTAATTAAAAATTCTTACATTGTACTCAAGTAAGGTATCTCAGTACATCAGGCACCACTGCCTGTTTCTGAATGACATCATTGTTGGACAACTGATGCAGGGATTTTTTTATGTAGTTACAGCCAGATGCTTTGTAAATAATGTGGGTTTTTTTGTCCTGTGAGACAGCTCTGTGTCTCTGATGCTTTTGTTCATCAGACTCATAGCCTGAGTATGCAGCCTCCACTTGGGATCTTCAGTGGACTTTACTGTTGCTGTGCTTGTTAGCCTAATAACAACAGCAATGCCAGTGGCTGGTAATGACCAGGACCTCAATAAGTCCCCAGTATATGTCCTGTGCAGGAATCCACTTGTTAGGAGAGACCCAAGGGAAGGATTTTTAGTTACCACAGTGATGCTACAGCGCTGTGTTTATAATGGCTTGGGTGGGGTGCTTGTGTGAATTTTGCAGCCTGTAGTGCCACCAAAATATGCAGTCAGTCTTTTGTTTCCCCTCAAGCACTGAGCAAACAAGCTGCCTGCTGTACCTGCAGTGACTTCTGTGCTGAGGATTTTATTTGTGCTATATGAGGCATATACTATATTTTAAAAATACTTTGATGCTAAAATATGCTGTGTTGTTGATAAGGAAGGAAGTTAATTGAATCTCTTAATATTTTTGCCAATCTCCGCTGGCACTCATTCAAAGATTCAGGCTGTGCACCTCATTTGAACTGTGAAACTTTATCATTTATGCACAGTGCTCAATGTTTACAAGTGATGATGAAACAAGGGCACCTCGAGCTCAGTGACGAGGTCCAAATGTTTCAATTTCACCGCAACATAAGCAATTAGCAAAGCGCTTAGTTGTGTGCTCCCTGCTTTCTTTCTCTCTCTTGCGCCTTATCTGCGAATCTCCCTCATCCCTTGTGCCAGCGGGAGATGAATATGTCTTCGATGTCCTTGGATTCCTGTCTTGTAAACATCATAGGCACTGAGCACTGTTTACCGGTGTGCGTGGCAGGCAAACAGCAGGCTCCATCTCGTGCACAGATCCTCCTGTGGGGCCAAACTCACCTTGTTACCCTTTTAATTAGTAGGAGCAGTTAATAGTGCCGGCCGCTTCTGCCGCCTCAGCACTCTGCTCTGACTTCAAAAATCCCTCCGATCAATAGCTAAGAGTTGGACTGAGACAGGGGAACGAGGGAGAGGAGAGGTTACCAGAGCAACTCAGGTACATTCATGGTGATTTTTAGATAGAAGTCAAACAACATAATATTTTCTTTGAAGGAACCTTTGGGGTCTGTGTATCAATAACAACCTCTTCTCTATTTTAACTGTACATTTGAAAAGATAACAAGGTCTTGAGCTTTTTTATGCCCATTCCACTCCTTCAGAATCTCCTCTTACACATTTCCCTTCCCTGGAAAATGAGTGTAATCAAAAAGCTAAGGGTTTGCTCCGCAGATTCTATTGTACCCTTATAAGATTTCAACACCCCCCACCCCCCACCCCCATGCTCATTTCTTTTCCTGTTTTGATTTAAAGATGCAGTGGAAGTACTTAGCATTTAGATGACATGCTGTTGGAGAGGTGTGATGGATCAGCGCCTTTTCAGAGGACTGAATTTCTTCGACAGCGCCAGGGCCAGTCGGTCGGCCGGTCGGACAGACAGATCGTGGAACGACAGGCTGGGCGGGCAGCGGAATACCAAGTCTGTCTCGGCGCTGCAGAAAACCTGGCACAGCCAAGAGGAGAGCGGCGGCTGCTGGGAATGCCAACGCGCTGCCCAGACTGCCGTCTCGCCTTGGCTCCTCTGATTGGCTAAACACCCCATTAGCTTCCTGATTATGATTAGCCGAGTCATTATCTACACAAAAGTGGCTCATTCACCAATATTAAGAAGGCTAGGGAGCTGTTTTCAAGGGGGAAAACAGTGTGTTTTCATGTGTTTTCCTAAAGATGGATGTAGTAGACAAGAAGTTGTTGCTCACAGAGAAACAAAGTGGAACACTGTTTATCACTCTATAGCTGACATGATAAAATGTTCTATCTGTGTAATGTCAGTGATGGAAGAAAGGAAAGGTCTCTCACTCTTTAATGTGGATGATGAGGTGGCCATTAGCAGCTCATATTTTCTGGTTGAGGAGAGAAGCGGTGTCCTCAGAGTGCATAAAAAGTGGGAGAGAACAAAATAACCTTCCGCTTCCATCGTCCCGCCTTAGATATAATTTGAAGACATGCCATCTGTGCTTTTAAACGGACATATGCTGCTCTGCGTCCAAGGCCAGCTGAGAGAAAGTTGAATAAAATGTTAGTGAAAGCTGGCCCTCTGTTCCACCCATGTTGACCTTCTACTTTCTTTTCCAGCCTTTGCCCAAGGAGCCGTCGTAGGATGCAGCGGAGAATGGCAAGTATGTGAGTTTTTAATGATGTGTTTTATTCTAATTTGCATGTGTGAGTGTATAACCCTGGTTCAGTTCACTTTGACACCTAAGAAAATAAAACAATTCAATTGCTATGTCATGTGGAAAGCAAGGGAAACTTGATGAACAGCAGAAGCTCTGCCGCTTCCAAGGTGTTTAAAAGCTCAGTGCTGGATTGAATCAGCCATCAGTGTCTTTTTCTCCAGCACCGTGCTCAAATGAAGGTCATCCAGGACTTGGAGAAGACATAATGGAATCCTACATTTTCCAAGATGCAAAGTCACTTTTATGTATCTGTGTAATCAAAGAGTGTTAGTGGAAGTTTTGAAATACATAAGGATGGAAACTAAAAAGCCTCACTGTGGTTACATCACAGTGAGAGGCTGCTTCTTGCGTCCAGGTTTTCTTTTAGAACAAAGATGGAAACCTCATATTTATGGAAGGAAGTGCATGACAAAAGTGTTAAAACAAAAAAAACTCTTTTTTAAAATCATTACCTAAATGCTACAGTAACAGATTCCTTTGATTCACCTGCCCGCCTCACATTCCTCCAAGTCGATACACGCTTATTAGAAAGTCAGTGGATTAACTAGACTCAAGAGCAGGTTAGTTCAACTCTGCCACCAGGTTAAGTACAATTTCACAAACATATTTCTTCTCTTTAAAAAAAACCAAGGAAATCTACAAGAGGTTTAGCTGAATTCCTCTCCTGAGAACATGACCAAGAATCTGTGAAGCTTTTATATTCTATAAAACCACAGGCATTTGGAATCTGCATGCTTGTGTCTCCTAGCCAATATTCTAAGATTGATTTCCCCTCTTCCACCGAGAAAACAAAATGAATCACGCACAATTACCAAGGACAGGGAGAAAAGGGGAATTGGGGGCGTCATAAATATTTATTTGCCAGCTCTGGGAATTTGTGCAATTCTGTGTGGATTTGCCAACTCATATTTAAATGTCTGAATGATTTATATGGGCAGTGCTGGGTGTCACATTTGTCCACTGTCACCCTGAATCATTTATGTATTAACATTTATGTATTTATCCATATAACATATTCATGGCAGAGTTCTATTATCATTCAAATGGGTTTCTTGATCAGATGATTGGCTAAATTAAGTCGTTAACTGCAAAATTTCAGAGGAGGTAAAAATTCATTCCACATGGAAAGTGAAATGTACACGCAATTCCTTTTCAGAATTATTCATATAAGTTGTTTTGTCAAAGACGTGACATTTTGTGAAGGAGGAGCTAGAAGACTCGTTAAATGAAATCCCTTTTCAGACATTGGAATACCCAACATTGCTGGTTTCATAATGGCTTTTTAGTCATGAATGTTACATGATGATATTAGTCAGAAACGAGCCATATTTACCACCTGCTGTTGGAAAAGTAGTCAACAGAGAGTTACCAAGGAACAAAAGTCAATTCTGTTGTCTCGCCGTCTCCGACACTGATTTTTTTAAAAAAAAAACCCATTTTCATGTTGAAGCTTTAATCAATGACCATCATTAACGTAAAAGAAGCTTAACACCTTCTAACGTCGAAGCCCCTCGTGACATTTCTCATTTATTTCATCATTTATTAGATAGAAGCTTCTGCTTTCCGACTGTGCACAAGCAAAGGACGAGATGTTCATTTGGGACTCTCATTTAGTTCTTAATTTGCTTGCACGCTGTCTGTTAAGTGTTTTGTTGGATATTTATAATTTCTACCATGTGGATTTTTTTTTCTTGCCCCACACTATGAGAGGAAAAGGCATTTTTATAGGCTAATCTGATGTGGCAAGAATCTGCTCGAGAGCTTAAAATTGGCAGATTTACTGTGTATTTTCTTTATGCATAAAAAAAATCATTAAGCGGTTTATTAAATTTGATTTGTCGCTCTCTAACAGGCATTTGTTTGTTTTGCTGTAGTCTTAATGTTACTGTGACAACATTCAATTCAGATATGTGCTTTTGACATAAAAGTGACTTACTCAGACATAAGACCAGCATATTAAGTTGTCAGCACATTTACATGACAAGTTCTTTGTTTGAAAGAAGCTTTTTATCATATCTGTGTCTTTTTCTTCCATTCCTCTACAGGTTCATTGACATCCATGCTACAAAAGGAACTGGGGCCAATCACCACACCAGAACATTGTGTCCATTCACCAACGAAGCTCCCAAACTCTACACCAGGCCTTCAATAAAGTAAATAAATAAATAAAAAATAACCCAGAGCATCTCCAATCACCGCAGTTGAAAGGCTCTCGGCTCTTCACTTGGTCCAGACACTTCTGAGAACTCTGAGCAGTCTCAAGTGAGCAGCGTATTGAAACTTCACCACAGCCAAATTTACGGACACATCATAGGACAAAATCCCTGGGAGGAATAGTTATCAACAGAGCAGTGGAATATTCATTATAAGACATTCTTTCTTTAGCCACCGTCATGTCTGCGGGGGACAGCTCCTTGAAGACTTTTTCGTACCTTTGTGGCTTGATTTAGACTTGTCAGAAGGTCTTTCAAAAAAAAAAAAAAAAAAAAAAATCAGCCCCTTCATCTTCTTTACTATCGCCGCTGTCAAGCCATCCAGGGTCATAGCAAAGTTTCTTTAATGACAGCACGCTGCTAAAGAATCATGACTTAACTGAGATTCAGCCAGACCATATCGTTCATTGGATCCTAGCCTTTAACACTCTCTCATTTGGCTGAGAGAAACTTTACAAGGCCGTAGCCTCCAAAATCTTCTGCATACACACAAAATGGACATTGTGAAATAGCATTAAAATCTACTGGAATGTCACAGACGAGGAGATGAAAGAAATGAATTGACTGTCTTTACTCAATGAATGAAGTTGACGAAGGAGAAACACAGACATTTTGGATGACTTAGCTTGTAACTTATGTTTTTGGGTTTTTTTTAATGTGGTGCCAACATAGACTAGAAGAGTAGTTTTTGTCAATGAACGTCACATACCATGTAAACACCATCGGGAGCATTAAGCAGATGAGGACCCCCCCCCCCAGCTCATTTTAGTGGTTGAAACTTTGTGTGTGCGTGTGTGTGTGCATGTTTGCATTTGCTCTATGTCCATGTGTGAATATGTGTGTGTGCTTGTGTGCCTGTGTGTGTGTGTGTGCGTGCCTGCGTGCGTGCGTCCGTGTGCGTGTGTTTGCACATCCAGAGATACACTGTGAAGTAAGTCATATCCCATTCATTATTCATACTATTGTATATTTTTGGGACACACACCCAGAACATCTGGTAAAAAGAATCATTTGTGATTTTACAGATGCTTGATCTCATTTGAATCTTCACAGATGAATTTTCTGAGTTTGCCTTTTTTCTTTTCTTTATGATCTTTTCTTTAGTACATAGAGATATTTATATTGGGGGAAAATATTATTCAAACTAGGGGAAGATCTACAGTATGTCGCATAAATTAAATTCTGTAATTAAAATCAATTAATGTGTGATTAAATGTATTTCAGAATTCTTGTCTAAATTGTCTATATTTTGATACAAAATGTTTTTGCCCAGCTGGAAGTGCTATTTGCTGATTTCAGATGCTTCATATATTTGAAATTATATATACATTATTAATATTCTCAATTGAATATACATATATATACATATTCAATTAATGTACTTTATGTTCTGTGGGTCTTATTACAAGAAGTTAAGGAAAGGAGGAACAAGAGGAAGCCTTCTGGGAGGACACAATACATACGCCAGTAAGTCATATCAAAAACACAAAAAGCATCTGCTACAATAAAACATAATCCACATACCACAACACGCAAGCTACAGTCTGTAAGTTGAATCAACATCTCTTTGAAGCAGTCCCAAAAAATAGAACTCACAGTGGTGTTTCTTGTAAGGCGATTGCATTGAACTGCATTATGTTGCACAGGTGTTCTTGTTAATGTGTCAACACTCTGTTTTTTTTCTTTCTTTCTACTAAAAAATCCTGTACATCTCCATCTTAATGTATGCATTTGAGGATATAAAGTGAGTATCTGCTCCCGAGAGCTGTGGAGTGTGAATTTGGTGTGTGTGTGTGTGTGTGTGTGTGTGTGTGTGTGTGTGTGTGTGTGTGTGTGTGTGTGTGTGTGNAACAGTGATCTCTGTAGTGAGAAAATACCAATTTCCACTTGATCCCATACCTTTGATTTCATGCTGCCTTTATTCGACGCTTCTTTGGTTTGCGCTCACCATAAATAAATTGTCCCTTTGATATGAATCACTGACATTGCAGGAACTGCTGTTGCAGTTTCCCTATACAGAACATTGGCAAAGAAGATCAGGTTTTATTAAAACTTAAATAAAAAAAACAAAAAACAAAACAGAAACAATCACAACTGGACCAAAAGATTCTGTTCGGCTTGTAAAGTGGTGACATTATAACATCATGATAGAACTTGAGGGTATGTCCTTAAATTGTTTGTGACTATAAATGCCTTTTGTGGTCCTCAAATATCTTTATATAAATATTTTATACTGTTCTTGTTTTGAAAAAGGCTTTGGTTTGAAAACTACAAAACTACAAGCCAATTATTTCCCAAACATGACAGAGCAACTACATCTCAGACAAACTGAAACAATAAAAAAAAGTTTCTCTTGTGCATACTGTAACAAAATTGGGTAATACTTTCTATATAAAGCCTGTGTATATGATGTATTATAATGTAGACTACTGCATAATGAATAGAAACAACTGCATATTACATTACAAAAGTTGCCATAAACCTAAGTAAATGTATTTGTCATAACTGCACAGAGCATTTATTAGGTGCTACATCACAACCATGCAATTATCTGGAAATAATGTATACATCCTGAAACCAGTCAGAACTAAAGATTTGTCATTTGTCACTGTTTGAAGTGTAATCGTCATCATTTTGTACATAGGCAAGTATCACACTTGTTTGTAACAACCTAACCCAATTAGTATAAAAGTGTTATAAAATGTATTGATTTATTGTCACCTGTCTACTTCAAGTGTCACACAAAAGACATCACCAGTCACTTACTGTATGTCAGTCAAAAAAATCAAACATTGTTTTTAAAAAATGGTGGTGACAGGATTTGAAAATCTGAGCTGACCACAGACTCAATTCAACTTGGTTCAAACAGTCATTATGATCATATCATATTCAGAATCGTTGCTCAATCATAATTTGTGTTCATGCCTTATGGTAAAGTTTAATGTATGTGTCTATACATTCCTAACCCTTTCTAAGATGTGTCTTGGAAAAACAGTATTTGGCAGATAATTTAGTAGTAATCACTGGGAACATAGAGAGTGTTCAATAGGTACACTTTTAATTAATTAATCCTTATTTATGTCTAAGCTAGCATAACCATGAGTCAATATCAGTTAATTAGTGAGAGCACAGCAGGTCAGCTGAGCATACAGAAATCTGCTAAATGTTTACATGGAAGTTTACAATCCAACTAACTAAATTCTAAAATCCGCATAACAACTTTGTCTCTATTTTCTCTGTATGTAGTGCCAAAATAATTAATAATATTTCACTGATGTGCCCATTATTGAGAATGTTCTTATGTTTGCCTCACTGTCCTTATGACAGGAAGTTACAAAAATAGATAGTATTTGCTGTAATAAAGGTTAAAATGTAGCATACAGTATCATCATGAATATTGTGTGTTCCATTTGGCTGCAGAAACTTTCACAGATATTTCTGTGATTTCTGTGCCAGTATTCCCACGCAACACCCACCCAGTTAGACTTGCTCTTTCAGCAAGAGCCTGCTGTTGCTTCCTTCCATTTTGAATGTCTGCCTTACAGTCTCAGGGTTTCGAAAGTGGGCTGCTGTCAGGATCAACAAATGGTACGTCAGTCGTGTGCTGCCCCTGTCATCTATGGTACAGTACAGAATATTCACATTTTTTTCTACTGTTACAACGCTTTGTGTATCTTAGTTTCAGGAAGAATCATGGTACCCATCAGATCTTATAATCCTTCATGCAAAATATGTTTATTAAGCATGAGTTACACTTTGACCTAATTTTTTAAATATTCTTGTAATGCCTAATTCTGGGGAAAATGTGATTTCACTATTAGACTTATTCCAAAAACCTAGTCACTGAGGAATAAAAGAATGTATTTGAGTTGTGGATGGAGATACAGTAAATGCTAGTGATAGAATAACAGTGGTGCGGGAACAGAAGAGGGGCAAAAGTCATCACGTCTATATAAGAGCTTACTTCTGGGCTATATACTTGTTATCAAATAGCTTCTGTTTGAGTTAATGTCAATCCCAGAGAGTGTCAACCATGATGTAAAATAATAACTGAGCTGACACTCGACAGGTTCTGGCCTTACAGGCTGTTTTCTGTTTTCAAAAAAGTAATTGTGTCTGCTCTAGAGGGATATCTTTTCCCTCTTCAATAAAACCTTCAGGTGCAGGATTGACAAATGTTTCAGCACTGGTGGCCTTCGTCATTGTATTTATGTTTTGCCACTGAGCCTTCCGTGTCCACAATAGATTCCTGGCCAAACCTAATGAGACACAAACACCCCCTCCCCGAGGCAATGACTGACTTGCTAAACACAGCGTCATTGAACAGCACCGCAGTGTAGCAAATTAGCATTTATGCCCACATAAAAATCCATTTACTGATCCATTAGCTTAGCATAGTGCTAATGAGTTGCGGGTGATGACTCGCAAGGGACTTTGGTTAGCTACCGTATCATCATTAAAGGTAGACACTTACAAGGCAGCAGCTGAATACATGTAAAGAGTACATGGTCTCCACTGTCTGTACAAGGACATAGTCTAGTATTAATCCCACCTCTTTCAATTAAGATAATTGATATGTTTTGACATCATTCCCAATTCTTGTTGTTTTTGTATCTCCTCCCATCTCAGACACCTGCATGTTTGGCTTGAGGGAAATGGAAGTGCCGCTGTCACATGAAATCTGTTGTACCATCCCTCAAACTAACGATGAGGAGGTGGCTGCACTCAACAATTACAACCCGTCCCAGATAAGCAGAGCGGCACTGGCTGCTGAAAACAACTCATACACACTGAATAAACTGTGAAATCAAAGATATGAATGCACTGAGCCCTAAGCACCTCATATCTACCAGGAGATTTTTTTTTTTGGAGAGATGTCTGACTTTTTCTTGGCCCTTGCTCTCTATTATTACAACAGACACTTCAATGTCAAATTCATACCTGCTTAGGTGAAAGTAGCTATATACGGCGCGGCAGCATGCCATACCCACTTGACACAGACGAAAGTGAAAAGTAGACATGCAGCTGAATTAAATGTCATTCACACCGCTGAGTGATTTCCTATGAGGAGAGAGGCAGGTGGAATGATATCAGCGTCATCTGGAAATGTTTCCTTGCTGCCAAAGCCTCTCAGTCCAGGGTCCTTTGCAATGCTTTCACAGTGAAGGGAAGTCAGCTCCAGGGGGGAAATG
>JANJYP010067638.1:0-13606 GCA_024605115.1 Rastrelliger brachysoma
TTTTTTTGGTGTTTAAGGATGGGCAGGGGGTTGTTTCTGGCAGACTTCATTTGTAGATTTTCAGTAAGGAGACAAATGTCTGTGTTTTAAATTAAGTCTTTTGAATCTATATGGGTTCATCATCATTATGTGACAGCAATTACTGCTATTATAATATTATTTATCATTGGTTGTAAAGTATGCTATGTTAATTACTGTGTATTTTAAAGGCCCCATCAAGGGACGGCTATTGCAAATTAGCTTTGGCTATAAATGCTGTGGCATTTTTCATTGGATCATGCTATGGTATAAACATGTCCCTTTACAAATAAACAATAAAACACATACTTCAGCAGTTGTCCTACCTATTCTGGATACCACTCTGATCATCTTTGACCCCAAAGAAAATGGCTCCTACGATTAGAGCGAGGAAAATGTTGACTCCGAGCTGCACAGACAAAAACAGATATAGACAACAGAGTCAAAAAGCCTTCTCTTTAGGAGCAATGCATCACAGCAGTTACTCATACAAGATCAAAACTCCAGCAGAATCTGATTTGACCTATTTCTTCCATCATGCATCTTTCATGCAGGTGAAGTTATACTGAAAGCTGTTTTAGTTCAGATAACATATTCACAGTCTAATACCAACTGCTGGAAAACTGCTTAGAGACTCATGAAAGAACTGAGTTGATAAAAGTTTCCATTTAATTAAAGTCTGAGGATGTTTGGAAGGAAAAGGCAAATGTTTGTAATGGAGTACTATATCCATCATAAACTCTTCAAAAAATAGAAGTAAACATGTCCTCACTGACAAATAGGCCTATGTTTTGGGGGATCAAGGGTTAGGTGAACACCCTGCTCCTCCCCCAGACCAACCTATCCGAGAAAACAACCAGAACTGATGGCGGTGAGGTGGGGCGTTGGGGTGACAGAAGAAAGTGAGAAAAGTGAAAGCGACACAAGTTTTAATCCTAACAATTTACAGATTATGACAGGACTAAGCGGTTCCCAGGGTGAAGGGATAATCTAATAAGGTTGAGCCTTTTTCACCTCATTCCCCCCAGGCCCTCATGTGAAAGCGGGGCAGTGGAGTGATAGGTCATGACGCCATCATGTGATGAGTCCCGGACCAGGGCCAGGGGGCTTTGGCCAGATATGATATCAGTTCAGATCCTGGCCCAAAGAGGCAAGAGTCAGGTCACAACAGTCACCAAAGCCGATTATGGCGCCCACGCCACCTAGAGCCCCTCATGTAGGATTATTGTGACTTATTTAGGGCCAATTAGCTGTTAATAATTCTTAAAGTGAGGAGACTTCTGACGGCATTTTGCCGCCATTGGGTGACTAATGAGAGCATAAAGTCATGACCCCTCCAAAGGGCTGTCTGTGTATCCTGTTCAGGATGATAAGTGCACTAAACACTGATGATTTTCCACTCTTGTCACTCTTTGGGGTATTTGGACAAATAAAAGTAATAACTTCATTGTGTCTGAACCTTTGACCTAAAAAACAGGGTGAGCGGTTGCAGAGCATTGTCCTGAGCTGCAGTTTGTTGGTTTCATGGGATGCCCTGTGACGTCTCAGGGAGTCATCTATCTTACAGCACTACGTAATTTGAGTGTAAAAAATTTACATGTATCTATCTGTCAGAGCTGTAGACTCAAATTTTGACTTCCTTAATTATCTGATTATCTGAAGACTTTTTGAGACTGGAAAGTAAAAGGTCAAAAAGATTTGAAATCACGTCCACCTGAATATATAAAATATGGAAATGTGTCCCTCCTGATATTTGCAAACCATCAGATCTGTAAACCTGAAAGAAAACTAAAGCTAAAATTCAGTGACTACAAAATGCCTTGGATGCGTATGTGCCACAATGGTGTTGTTGTTGTTGTTGTTCCCTGTTGCTTTATCTCCATTGTGTTCTGTCTTGAGAACTCTTGTATTGTTGCTGTATGGTATCGTGTTGCCTTTGTTCTGTAAATGTTGTCACTCTATAGGTTTAAACAAATGTCTTTTCAGAGGCAGTTGAAAATTAGCCTGTGGGATACAATTCTGACATTTAAAGAATGCTGATTAATGTGCGTAATAAAATAAATGAAATGAAATGATGTGAAATGTAGCATTTGCTGAACCAAGCTGGTTTTCCTCCCTGAAGCCAAATGCCTGTAATGCAGACTCTTAATTTATGTGCTAGTTTGTGATTATTGTATTTCTTGTCCTGTTCTTGACTGAAAGATTCGAGATTTGATTTCGATTTGACCCAAGAGACTTAATCAAGCTTGTGTGTGGCGATGAAAACTGGAAAGTGTACACTGGTACTGATCCATATCAATACAAGAAGTAGTAAAAACTCCTCAATTAAAGAGGCACTTTGTGTACTTGCTGTTACTGTCCAATCAACCATTGTGATTCAGTCAGTAGATGTCTTTAAAAGATACAACGTTAAACCTATTTCATGATGACTTGTGCATTTTAGGAGAGTAGTGTGGATGTACACCTGGGCCACAGATGTTTGTGGGTTCAACATCAGGTTCTGAAAGGTTCTCTTAAGCACCCAGTGCAGCTGGTGGAGGAAGGAGCTGTTGTAGGTGATGGTGCGAGATTTGGGACGAGATATACACTCCTTATCTTGTACGATCCGCTCCAGCTCGGTCCGCGTGTCGCTGGAGTAGCTGCTGTTCCTGTACTCCTCTATCAGACGCTCCTCAATGCTCTGCCTGGAGCTGCTGAGCTCCTCAAAGTCCAAGTCTGGCCATGTACACATGAGATAAATCATACATTTGAATATTAGAAATCATAGTAATACAATGGATGCCAATGATACCATGGAGCATTGGATTTAAAATTCAGCATGTGGGTAAGTTATTGCTCTTGGTTTGAATTTCAATATCAGCTAAGACAATCTGTACCATTTAAATTGGTAATTTCATGAAGAATCTCATGTTCTCCATCTTCAATGCCAAGGATGAGGAGTTATAGGCTTGTAGGACAGAGCCACAGACTAGGTAACAAGGTCAGAAAGTATTTAGGGAAGGGTCGCTATTCCTATGAGATTGTTAGACATAAACAATAGATAAACATTTACAGTTCCTGAGGGTCAAACCAATCAAAAATCAATTAATTTAAAAATGTAGGCAGCATAATATTTCAACAAAACAATGTTCATATGATTATAAAAGCAGAAATGTTTGTTATAGCTTCATGGCATGACTTATACATCCTGTTACCCTCAGAGCTGTGCACTTTAGTCATGGTTGTGGCGGTAAAGTCTCCATTAATAACATCCAGAAAGAAGTCAGCTGGGTTGTTGTGGGGCTCACAGGGATATCCTGCAACACAGATCACAATGGTCAGTGTTTAAAATCAATACATGTTCTGCACAAAATAGGAGGAAAGCTCTATAAATTGATATCTTGTGGTGTTGATGAGGATATTCACCAATGTTGGCAAAGTAGTCCAAAGCGTTTGGTGCTGGTCCGTGGTAAACCATTTTACCACTAACCAACAATGTCAGAGAGTCAAACAGTCTGTAGATGGAGTATCGGGGTTGGTGGATGGACATGATTATAGTTCTTCCATGACTGGCCATTCTGGAACAAGACGCGTAGTAAAAATAATAGTGGTAAATAAAAATACACTTGTTTTTAAATGTACTGGGATTTTTTAGATATGCAGCGAGTTGAATAAAATACTATTACTGATACTGTTAATACTAACAGATTAAAAACACATCACACAACAGACAAACAATTAATACTGTGACATACTTTGAACTTTACAGCATTTTTCCCAATCCAAAAATGGAGCTCTTTGTTTAATACAATGAAAATGATGCTAAATAAAATAATATAGATGTGTCAAAAATATTCTAAAGTCAAGGCAAATTGCAAGCTTAATTACAGATCTTTTCTTTCCAAGAGCAATTTAATACACTATTTTAGTTTTTAAAACATTTAGGCTAAACCAAAATAAGAATTATGGTGGTAATGAACAATGGGACTAAATCAGATTACCCTGTAATAAAGAAATACTAGTTTTAGGGCACAGAACTGATAAAAATCAGAGTGGTGACAACGAAGTTTCTTCATTACCTTTTCAGCAGCAGCAGGACAGAGTTAGCTGTGCTGGCATCTAGTCCTGTGGTCGGTTCATCCAGGAAGAGGACTGAAGGATCAATGATCAGCTCCATACCAATGTTTGTCCTCTTCCTCTCCCCCCCAGAGATTCCTCGGGTCATCTGTGTGCCGACCTGAGAAAACGCCAACCAAACACGGATCAGTCAGTGTAAAAAAAACATAAAATTGTTTTGACTCGCCTTAGGAGTGATTATTGATGTGTGATTATTTACCTTGGAGTCCGCAACCTTGGTGAGGCCCAGTTCCTTGATGAGATGATTGACTCGAGCCTCCTTCTCACTCTGAGGCACAGAGCTGGGCAGCCGCAGTGCCGCAGAGAAACGCAGATTCTCCCTCACGGTCAGGGTACCCATGACCACATCTTCCTGGGAAGGAGACAAAGGTTTAAGGTCACAGACAGTGAGGCTCATGTTTTCAGAAAATCTGCCACTTCACAGTTTTCATAGTGTTCACGAAAATTAGCAGAACTACTCAAATGCACCTGAACCACATAACCAGAGAGGCACTTGAAGTTTGGAGGCTGTGGCGCTCCATCAATGAGCACTTCTCCTGAGAGGCCTGAGGGATCCTTCCTCGCAGCCAGAATATCCAAGAATCTTTGAAAAACAAAACAAATACATTTCTACAACAGCTGTGGGTAGATGTTGTTGAACATTATTTTTCCTAGTAAGAGATCGGTGTAGTACTCACGAAGATTTTCCACTTCCAGTTGGCCCAAGAATTGCGTTAAGGCCAGGTCTCATAATCCCACTGCAAGATCAAAACATACACCTCTGTGTAAGCAATTTAACATTGATAATGTAGTCAAAGCCAGAGATTGTAACACATTCAAATGGTTTGCATGCAATTTAAATTATTTATGTGAAGCTATGAACATTTCTTGATAACTGCACATACACACAACAGAAGAATCTCAAAGACGTCAAGAGACCCTTTGACTTCAGAGAGAACAGTTACACAAAACCACAAGAATAAAACGGAATTAAAAGATTGAATGAAAGCCCGGCAGCGGATCACGTGATTGTGTTTAATTCGTTTCCCTGGCAGACTGCTCTTTAGTGCATCAGAGAGATTATATGCAAGAAACCATGCTTAATATCATATAATTAACACTGAGGCGGGAAAAGGCCCAAAAAACTTGTGTGAAATGATTCATTCTTCCATGGGAAATGTCAGCTGTGTTTAATACCATCAAAAAGAAACCAATGTAAGGGGTTTATTCACTATTGTCCATTACTGCTTTGATACAATGGGTAGCCAAAAAATGAATATGAAGAACTATACATTTTCAACATGGTTTCACCTGATGTAGGGACTCAGTCAACAGTGAAGTATTCATTTTTATATATTAACAAGTTGTAACATTTTAGTCTGATACTCTAATAAAAGGTGCTGAACCAGTGTATGTCTTGTTAAATTAGAATAAATAAATAAATCATTTTAAATATCTTTATTGTATGGATTTCTGTGAGTCTGCATTTCAGTGTGGGAGTGAGAAGAGATGCATAAAGAGGCTAAATAATTTTCAAAACTGACTTGAGGTCAACCAGTATTTCTCTGGGGCTGGTTATGCGTTTGCAGAGGAAGCCGCTCCTCAGCTGCACTTTGTACTGGATGTTGTGGAAGCTCACAGTGGACCCACATGGCAGCTTGGATGTCATGGACTTTGACCGGACCACACCGTTGGTGTCAATGTCTTCTATCATTGCAATGTTGATGTGATTAGTTCGCTCCATCATCCTCTGCACATTTGCTAGATTGAAATGATCCTGAAGGCAAAAAAGAGGCGATATTTATGATTGTAGCAATTTTTTTGCACCTCTACCAAACAAGAAAATCTTGAATAAATGTAAAGGATGAGGAGAGAAAACCACACAAAGCACTACACACACACACACACACACACATAGATGGTTCAGAAGAGAAATAATGAGACAATCAACTTCAATGACAAATTAGGTTTTGACGTCAAACTAATCCTTGCCCAGGTATTCTCATTGGACATTAAAAACTCATGAATATGTTTTGATGCAAATACAACTGACCTGTTTGTAAAGATATTAAAGAAGAACATGAACATAATCTGTAATACTTCTAACATCCCTGCTATTTTAAACTGACACAAATCAATCAATGCTTATTAAAGATGTGTTTTGTTTTGTTTTTTTGTTTTAACTAAATATCTTATCAAATTAATTAAAAGTGATAATTGCAGTCCAATCTATATCTTAACCATATATTACCAATTGTAAGCATGCTGGACACAGAATAATCTGCAATTATCTTATTTAAATCTTATCATCAATGACACAACAATGATCAGCTAGCACCTTTAAATAAAAGCTTTATATATTCATCTTCGGAGAACTCAACTGCTCTTACTCTTAAATTCTTTAACTAAATTTTAATATTAACTTCTGTGCTTGGCTTAATAAAAATGAAAATATTTTCTGTAGTCAGAGCTGCAGGTTTTCAAGGACCAAACTGACTTCCACAGACCTCCTATTTATGCATGTTTATATATGTATTTATACATGAATATATAAATAAATATCTACAATAAATCAAAACAGCACTAATTTTTTTTTATAATCTTCTTGTAAGTGAATTTTGATCTTAATTTAAAACAGTCTCTGGCTGTGGCCTCATATTTTTCTTCATATTAGAATTAGCAATAAAATAAATAAAAATCATACAGCTAACATGTTTCTTTCTTTCATGTCAGCTACCTCAGTGTGATTTCGAGGAATTTGGCCATTAAGGACATTAAGGTCATGCCTGCAGTATTTAGAAAGACATGGGGATTTTAGCAACCTACCACAATGTGTAAGTCATATATATTCTTTTCTTTTTGCATTTTATTTTGTTAAAATTGTCAACTCATTGTCAGCAACACATATATTATTATTATTATAAATACATTGGTGAGCTATGCCCCATATCAAATTATTCCCTCTTAAATATAAGTACAGAAGATATAGCTCTAAACATACTGTGGCTTACTATACAAGTTAACTGTAACTGTACAAGTTAAACTGTGTGGCCAAGTCGGCTGTTGTGGACTGAGCTGGTAGGTCATATGGAAGATAATACACACTGGATGTTGTGGCTTAACTACAGTACATGAAACCATGCATCGCACTGGCCTTTAAACATAAGAATATAAACATGATATAATTATGTTAATTACAATATTCATATGGAAATAAAGACAACAAGATAGACAACAAAAAATACATATTCACATTAACATACAGTATATAAACATACACCCTATATAGATCACACATATGCATCCATAATCCCTACGCAAGTGGTTACTGATGTTTTGTTGTGAATTCAATTTTTCTATTGAAAAAGCGTCTGTGGATTCAGCCATCATGCCTTGTATTCTTCCTACAGATACTTGTAAAGAAAGAGCATTATTATAAAAGGATGAAAGCCTATGTTGTATATTTAGATCATTATTACTGTCTTTTGTTACTGTTATTCCATAGAACAATGCCTTTTTGAAGGGTTAATAAAGCAAGAGAAAAATGATTATTCAACATAATGTTTTGAAGGCGAGCATAATTAAATCTACTATATCAATTTAAGGCTCTTGCTACTTGTATCCAGAATGCAATAACCCCCGACATATCCTTAACATGGGTCTGTTCCTATTTCATTGTCATTATGGCAATTTAAGTTGCCATAACTTTCTATGAATAACTTAATGAAATGGATGGTTATTATTACAAGTAAATGTCTATGATTTGTTTATAGCTTTTAAAGTCTATCTTCCATACAGTATTACAGTCTTTTCTTTCTTTCCTTTTCTTTCTTTTCTTTCCACCTATTTTTATGATGTTACTATTGATAATTGTTATGTCCATATGCCATTTTCCCATTGGTCAAGTTTTCCAGCATTTTGCAAAATATATGAAACGTCTATAACTGAACCAAATTGCGCACTACAATGATAACTAGTGCTGAAAAAAAGCACATCTGCTAATGCAGAGAGTAATAAGAATGTATGGTAATACAATATGTGTTTCTAATTGGATACAAGGTACCTTTAACTCAATTTCAAGCCATTTTGTCATGGATAGAGCATACATATTTTTTTACATTATAGACGAGGGTGGCAAATCATTTTGCCAACTTTAACCGTCTATCTATCGTAATGGATTTAAAACATTTTTCATGATATTTTGTCACAGTTTTTGGCAGAGAAAAATAAATGTTGAGTATATAAAAGTTAAAACTATTGGTATACTTGTTGATGTGTTGGTAGTATTAATTGATTTAGTTTAAAGGAAGTAAAAAAAAGACTTTTTACTTCCTCTAAAGCAACCATTTCAATCATTTATTGTCCATTTTTTGGACAATTGAGATGAGATATATTAATAAGTCATCAGCGTACAATGATGTCTTATAGATGGTGTCCACTGTTATATCCTTCCCTTCCTTGGAATTCAGTCCAGTGCTCTTTTTGGGATCTACAGACAGCACTGTACATGGTGTTGATAGTTTGACTCAATTGTATAATATTCAAGAGAGAGAGACATATGGGGTGAGTCCATTTGCATACAATTCACAAAGACATAAAAGACATCAATTTCCGAGGCAAAACAGAGATACCTGCAGTGTAATGTCTGTGAAATTCCCCTTTTTGTAAGGTTGTTTGTATCAGATATAATAAAAAAGGGTTCATGCCAAAAATCTAGATACACATCAGAAGGGACTCCATCCCAACCTGGTAATTCACTCGTATATCATTCAGCTACCTATAGCTCCTTTAATATTATGGGATTTGGCATCTTCATTAGAAAGTGTTAATATAAAAAGAAAATAATTTCTTGTATGCTGTTCTTCTGAAAAATATAGTTTCATATAAGAATAATGAAACTTGGTTGATCAAAACTCCTTCATTGGATATGTATTTTTCATGTATTTTATAGAAGCTCTTTTTTCAGTAAAAAACTGGGTCAGCTACCATTCAGGTGTTTTATTTGTCTCACTCTGTGAACTAAAAATGCAGCTCTATGTGTGAGTAAAGCATTTAACTTGACCCATTGATATTTTCAGAATAAATATAACTTGCTTTGTAGTTAATCAAAATAAGTAAACAGTAAAAAGTAAGTAAATAGTAAATATTAAAAGTTTGCATTTTGTTGGCATTATTTTTTTGACATATGGTATATATGGTCTAGTATATATGTGTGTGCAAATGATCACAAATGTCACATTTGAAATAAAATGAAAACATAATATTTACATAATAGCTTGTACTTCATAACTTGTTTCTAGGTGGCTCTATGTTTTCAGTAACTTTAGCTTTCATTAACACTGAAGAAGCTTCAGGAAAATGCTTGGAAATTAACACGCAGTATAATGCAGTTGTTCTCTATTAATTTCTCTAAAAAAAACGTAAACACAGCATCCACAACACACTGATTCCCACATTATTACTATTAATGTAGGTCAAGGTTGATTCAAAGCATGAGAAAAAGAAAACTTTTTTCCACTATTTTTATCTGCCCAAACCTCAATCAGACTAACCGAATAATAGTACAAGCACACTGCAGAACTGAAATTAAGATGTGAATAACAAGCTGCTGCAAAATAATGTGAAGATTTAGTTGAAGAGACTTACCAGGCTTTGAGGTTGCTGGTTGAGCTGAGTCCTGCTGCAGCCGTCAGGAGCACTGCTGCTGCTGCAGACTGACAGAGCAGACAGAGAGAAGCTGATCAGGCTGACCAACATCAGCTCATGACAGCAGAGAGAGGCGCCTCACCATGCAGCCTCACACCCACATTAACCTGCACTGCTTTAACCCTTTCTTTACAATTCAACCCTGCACATAATTAAAATAGAGACAGTTTACCATTTCACACCTGTGGGATCATTGGTTTACACTTATTACTTCTGCATGACAATCTATTTGCAAATAATGCATTAGTTATTATATTGTCTATTATGATGGATTTCAGTTAAGCAACATTAAGAAGTTTACTAATTGAGTTTTGCACAGGACACCTAATAAAGATATAAGTTAATATGCTTAAAACTAGACCTACAATTATTTTTTATTAATGATTTATGTGCAGGTGATTTTATAGTCAAGTAATCAGTTGGTATTAAAAAAGAACAAGCTTTTTAAATTTGAGTAACCTGTTAAAAAAACTTTACATATATAACATTTTTTATTAATTATATTTATTATGTATTTCACTTTGCTTATTTATTTTATTATTCAAATTTTCTTTTCTGGTTTATGCTTTAGAGGGTTTCTATATCCCTATTGCTTGATAGTGCAAGAGCACAGCTGCCTTCAGGGTCTGAGTTAAAAACTTACTGCAGCCTATATAATTAATGTATCATAGGCATTTAATGAGCTGTTTATGTTGAGGTCTGTCCTGGATAATGAGTAATGATGTACATTGTATAAATCCCATGACATACATGTATTACATTTTTCTTGTAATCTGTTCATGAGAGGAATTTGTCTATTATATGAATGAGAATAGACTAAAATACATCTCTGCATGACCCAGTCATATATGGAATATAGTTACAAGCTACAGCCGACACAAAAGTAGCCAAAACAAGAGCACAGCAATTAAACAAAGTTAAAGAGAGGTGATAGCAGTATGCATCTGACCAATGTTTTAATTATATCTTCATTTTGTTTCTCTTCACTCATTCCCCAACATCCACAACAGCAACCTCTCATGACCTTTACTTTTCATACAGATGGGAAACACTCTTTCTAGTACACAAAAACACACATAAATATCAAGTTTGTAAAAGGAAGAAAGATAAAAAAGATGAAAGACAAAAATGATCGAAACAACACACTCCTGGGGTGCACCACAGGTAGTCAAATGGTTTGCGTGCATACCACATACGCAGCCGACCCTGATTCGAATCTCGGCTGGAGATCCATCAGGAAATTCTTTATAAGATATTAACTATCTTGATCAGGTAATTGGCCACCAGTCAGTATTATTAGTAAACCATGTGTTTCAAAACAGCCTTTTTTTTATATCATGTCTTATTGTTTGATATGTAGTATCCATTGAGTGAAAAATTATGTTTGTAAATTGTCAAACAGGTAATTGGGGAACATTTTCTAAATACTATAGTTTTTTTAAGTGCTCAATAATCCATTTAATCCTAAATTTGTTATTAAAAGAGCTAAAGTTAAGAATTTACAGATCTCCAGTCTTTGGTGTTACAAAGCACTTCTTTCTTCAATTAATGAGAATTCATTCAAATGCAATTATAAAACACCTGTGGAACATGTGCCAGAAAGCAGATTTGGATATTCCTTCCACTTTGGAAAAAAGCCTAATAAACCATCTGTTTGTTGACAAATATTTTGGAAATTGAAGGCCAATTTTTTTTCTAGTATGATGAGGTCATGACCTGCTCTACTATGCCTCTCATAACACAGAGCCCTATAGGTTATAGTTTAATATTGCATAAAAACTTTTGTTTCCACTCACAATCATTTTCATGAACATTTTTAATTGAAGTGTCACAAGCCATTTAGACCAAAAATACAGTACTAACAGAGTTGTTTATAGATCACATTTAGGTCCCAGGTACAAGTCCACTGCTACAGTGAGTATATTTGAAAAGGCAGCAAAACAAAATACAGTAAAGAAAAAATGAATACATGGTGATAGATGTGAAGGCTTGTAAGCAGGACGTGTTATGTATACAGAAAAAGTCCTCAAAATAAATTCAATGTTTTATTCAAAAAGGTGAATGAAGGAAAAAATAAATGTATTTACAAAACATTTATAAATGTTGTTTGAGGAATAACTGATAGCTACACAACATTTGTATGTCTCACAGATAGAGAAGGATGCTGAAAAATATGAGGTGTTTCATTTATCTAGTTTTACCACAGAACAAAAGATCATACCAGCAGTGTACAAAAACTGTACAGTCAATCATGGTTTAAAGGACCAGCGGTAAGATTTACTGGCATCTAGTGGTGAAGCTGAAGATTTCAATAAACGGAATAACCCAAAGTGTTTGGTTGGTCTGTTTTAGGTTGGTGTAGAAATATGGTGGTGCAAGATGGACATGTTTATGAATATCATGTTCAATTTCTGCCAGGTCCGTTCAGCTAGATGCTACTCAACTCTACACACTGCAGCTTTAATAGTGCCATAAGTGACGTCACATTATGTCATCCAAGATGTGCACAGCTTAAATACTCCTATACCCTACATGGTCTGATTATATTGGTTAATCATGGAGGGCATTCTAGCAAACATTCACATTGTCATACATGGCTCTTAGCTGAACATTTCTTAGTGTTGCATTCAGTGTGCTTTGCTCTTTGAGTGACACAAACATGGCGGAAATTAGGAATTACCGATTAACAAGAGTTTACACAACGTAACTATTCTGATGAGCTTCTCTTCAGCAGAGTAATTAAGGGCGCTTTCACACCACTAGTTCAATTGTTTGGTCCGCACCAGGCAGTAAAATTGTTACATTGTAGCATACAAGCAGCAGAGTGGTCTGCATTCAAACCAGCAAATGAACCAAAATTGGTGTGACAAATGTTTCATCATCTTCTGGTAGAAATAAGCACCAATTTGGACTTTCACAATGGAGAGACAAGTCCGTGCAGTGCTACTTGTGCTTGTTCTTGCTTTTTATATTGTGAATATTAGCAAAATGTCCAATGTATTTGTTTCGACGAAGATGTATGTACCGTGACCAGTTATCTTTATTGTGATAATTATTCAAAAAGTTATTATTGTTGGCGGCCTTTCACATTATATCCAGTATATGGATTTTGATTATTAATCGTTTATGCTCATGGTGAGCCTTTGTGCTATTTTACAGGCTCTGCGTGTGAGTTTGTGGGTCTGGTGGCTCTTAAAAAAAACAGCTGATCAACTAACGCAACATATAACGATTTAAAAAAAAAAGTAAATAAAATAATAACAAGCATATTATTCTGAGTCTGACTTTGTGGATTCCCAATCTGGTATGCACTGGTGTTAAAAGTTATTACAGATAGGATGATACAGATGCAGATCGCGGTGTGATTCAGGGCTGAGCATTACTGTAGGCTGGCAGCGGAGCGGTGCAGAACAGTTTAACTGAATGGCTTAATAATCAACAAATTACTTACTGTAAAGAATTTCATTAGTATATATTATTAAGATTTGCAAAATATCCCTCTTATGAGAATCACAGTAATTATAGCAGCTACTGCATTTCAAATATTCGTTTTGACCTCAGTTGGTCCAGGTTCGCATTCACACCAGAGGAACCGCACCAGAGGACCACATTTGGTGTGGAATCAAGTGAACTGAGACCACCTCTTTTTGGAGGTCTCGGTTCGCTTGATTTGGTGCGCACTCGAGTGCGGTTGGTCCTTTTACACCAACCAAAACGAACTGAACTGAGATTTTGGTCCGAATGGCCCGTTTGGTGCGCACCAAATGCTGTAGGTGTGAAAGCACCC
>JANJYP010067675.1:0-10518 GCA_024605115.1 Rastrelliger brachysoma
CATTGTGCAGGATTTATTTATTTCTTAAGTAATATTCAACTTAACACCCCAAACAAATCAGAATAGTATAGAATCCAAGTGAAAGAGACACTGAGCTGTTTTAACTAACCTGCTTGTTTTGATCTGCATTCATTTGTAGGGTTTGTTCGACTCAGTTAAATCCAAGCTAATCATGGTGTGAAGTAATTTCACTAATGTTTCAGAAAAGTATTATGAGTATTGTGATAATACTGTTTACTATTATATTTAGACTGCAGTAATCGTAGCATGAATATTTGAAACATCCCTATCCACAACAATATTTCCTTCACTGAAAAAGTCAACACAGGTGAAAAGTTTCTTGTTTTTCTTCCACCTACACTCAGCCTTTCTTTCCCCACTTTCACTGTGCATTCATCCATGAGAGGACGCCACAACTAAAGAATCTTAACTGAAATCTGACAGCCCTGACAGGGTTCAAGGCAAATATGAAAGTAAGAACGCTTTGAAAATCTCATATCATCTGACTGTCTGATCACATTGTCTGGACACATTGTTTGGCATCCAAACAATGTGTTTCCTTTTCAGCTGAAACACTGATGTGTAATTAAATTTATCTCAAGTATCTTATCTGCATATCTGTAGAGTGATATACAGTCACAATGTGGCGTCACAGAGGAGTAACGATTTTAGCAAGATGGTCTCTTGTATGTAATTATTCAAAAATATAGACTCCTGCTGAAAACATGTAATTCTTGCTAAAGGTGAAATGTGTTGTTCGTTCTGAATTAAAAGTTAACACAGTGTTGCAATAGATTATTCTTGTTGATTTACACGTATTTCTCTATTTACATATGCAGACAAATTATGTCAAATCACCTAAAGTTGGAAATCCCAGATTTCCATTGTTGGAGAAACTCATTTCCTAAAATTAATCACTGTGTTTTAAGGATATGCTTGTTTCCTCAAGGCCTTAAGTTACGTGCTTCTTCAACGTGCCTTATCTCATGCAATCAGTCTTGTGTAAGAGTAGGTGCCAATGATAATGATAGTCAAATCAGGGTTGATTGATTAAGAAAAGAGAGGAAGGAAGGGAGGGGAGGATGATGAGCAGAAAGAAAGAAGAGTGAAGGGTTGACCTCTCTCCTTCTCTGTCACATAGATAAGAGTGGTGATGGAGACTCAGTGGGCTCAGATAACCTCTAACTGGAGGTGCAAAGCTGATTATAACTTAACTTACTCTGCAGATTTAAAAAAAAAAAAACAAAAAACAGGGCTATAAAAAATAGATCAATATAAAGATATTTTATTTTAGCTTCACTGCAAACCAGTGTACTTTTAAATTGTTGAGTATCTACAGTTTAATTTCACAATGTCAGCGTATTTGCATGACATTTATCAGTGCTTGTGAGTCAGTCAGACAATGGTTTGGGATGTGGAAGGAGGCCAACTCATACGTGTTGAATGAATAAAAAAGAGATCTCAAAAAAGGAATTTATACAAGCCAACCAAACTTAAATTACCAAACTTGACACAGAAGAACTCAAACTATGGCATGACGACAGCCTCACAGCTACATTATCATCCTGTTTCTGCCCTGGCCTAAACCCACATCTGTCCCTGTAAAAAGGCCCTCCAATTTACTAGGCAGAACCAATTTCTTGCAGAGGTGTCCATTTTCTCATGCCAACTGACATATAATAATGCTACTTTTCTTAGTGAACAATGTTAACATACATCATAACGCATCATCCACAAGATAACCCTCATTGCAAACCAAAATAAGTACAAATGGTATGGATAGTAAGATAACAAAAAAACAAAAGAAAACAAACAAAGTAAATACAATTTCCCCATAATTAGTCTCACCCATCACATCACTGTTCATGTTTGTTAAAATTAGAATAGATCTCATGGACAGCATAGAGAATATGGTAAGAAACACAAGCTAACATATGACTCATGAAAATCATGACTTGTAACACAATGCTTAATATACAAAAGTTGAACTACTATGTGTGAGCAATGCTATGTCTACTGACTAAGAAATTTGACAAGTGAGGAAAGAAGCACAAACTACAAAGGGGACAATGGGTGTCATTTCACCCACTTTATCACAATGAGAACAAGTATTCTGGTTATGATCAGGTTCTAGGAAAATCTTAGGTTTTGTGCATATTTCTTTTAATCTGAAAGTAAAGTCAGTAAAAACAAAAGCTTTGCTCTAAGCTGACTTAACCAGTGCTATCACAAACATATTGACTGATAATAAGTTACTAAAATGTTTTGGTTAATTGTTTGAAGCTTGATGTTAGATTTCTAAACTATTCTAGTTTGGTTTGAATTGACTGAAGTAGGCTACTGGTAATTTGCATGCAACAGCTTTACACTGCAGCACTATATGTATGCGCATTAACTGTCATTGTATATTGTTTATATGATTTTTACTGATTTTATATTGTATGAATTATTCAAATATTTAGGTTATTCTATTGTTTTTGTTTTTGTATTTTGATTTAATTTCCATTTAATTTCCCTTATGGATTAATAAATTACTCTATTCATCTATTAGTCACAAGCTTTTCAGTTGCCTATAATTTTATTCAGGCGAACAATACTAGTGGCAATTAACCAACTAGCTTGAAACACATCTGCATTAACTTTCCATATTAAAACTTTAAATTAAGTTAATTACACTCATTATGACACTTTACAGTAAGCCTTGACATTAAGCCTGGTTTCATTAAATAAGCCTTTCATAGCGTTTTGGTCAGTGAATTTCTTGCTGTTGTCACGTTAAATCGACAGAGGGCGCTGTAACGCTCAGGCTGATCACACAGTAGCTCTCTCTTCATAGTGCTCGTTGACTGTGTGTAATCAGGATAGCCTTTCTGTTAGAAACCTCAACGTCTGAAGTTGATGTTTTACAGGATCCACAGAGTCATTGCAAAACCACTATTTCAGTCACTGAGGCAACTTTTTTTGTTACGCAACGCTCGTAAACTGACCTCGAGAATGGCTTTTCAATATCCCCAGGCTTACCGTGACGAGGCAGTTGTAAGTAAAGATGGCTAGCTGACTAGCCTAGCATGCATGTAAACCGGGATGCTACATCATCATGCCTTTTCATTCATTGAGATGAGCGTCTGCTTTGTTAGCGCGCTAGCTAGCTTAGCAACTTAGACTGACTTTGTTGACATAGACGCTGGCAGCCTTCCAATTGGCCCCAGCTTACTACAGCTCTTAAATTATCCTTATCGGTTAACATTTTATATGCTGTTGAGCCAGGTTAACATTGATTATTAAGCTGACTTCGTGATAACCGTTAGTTTTTTTCTGGATGCTGGATGCCACACCTAATTAGCTAACCCAATCTTTGACATAAACTCTTTTTTTTTTTTTGTAAACAATCTGTGTCAGGTGGATAACTATCATGGCAATAATGTGCCAGATCCATACAGTTGGTTGGAAGACCCCGACAGTGAAAAAACACAGGTAAATCTTCATCAGCTGTCAATTCACTCATCTGTCTTATGTGCCATATGTAGACTTAATATTGTAAAAAAAAACACTCACAGTTGTGTTAATATTTGCACTGAATGTTTGATCTCCTGTGATTGCTTTTATTGCAAAATTCTGTTTGGTCACACGGTTTACAAAATGTCAGTTAGTGTGTCGCTGTGTGCTGTTACTACTTATTAACGGCACATTACAATACACTGTTGTGTGAAGCTCGCCCCCAGTTTCAAGTTTTTGATATCGCCAGGGTTATTTCCCTAGTGGCTGGTTTACTAAGATTGCTTAGTAAAATATGAAACCCTGTGTAGCCTGGAACGTGATGTGAAACACCAGTTACCGTTTTACTAAACATTCAAGCAACTGAATGAAGGACCTTTTTCACTATGTGATTGTGGGAGCCTGACAGTTGCGAGAAAGTCATGAGAGAAACGTGGTAAAATCTTAGGTCATCAAAAATGTGCTGTTTACTGAGAAACATGTCCAGCCGTGATGAATTTGGTCTTCAGAGATAATCATGTACAAAATTATGACTGTGTTAGAAATGAAAGACCAAATTTGCACAATGTGACTGTTGCCCACATCAACAAGCAGACCAGTCAGTGTAAGATATGTAATGACACAGAACACAGTCTTTGAATAAAGTTAAGTCACAAAACACACTCATCTCCTTTGAAAACAAAATATGCATATGTGTGACACCTTTTTCAAAAGTTACTGACCTACCTTTGCTCTCATACTTTTTCTATTTAGATCAGTGTTCTGATTCACCATGCACTCAGTGCTGTGAACATCTTGCACAGCTCATGATTGTTGTTTCATTGTCTCAAGGCGTCTTGGATCAGTCAACAGGCTGTTTTGCATAGACTGCAGAGACAGTGAAACTTTTGTAGTGGTAAACCTCTGTGTGCTGCTGTTGTGTCTTTTCCCATCAGGCGTTTGTCACCGCTCAGAACCAGCTGACGTTGCCGTTTTTAGAGCGGTGTGAGGTTCGAGACCTGTTCAAGGAGCGTATGACTGAGCTCTATGACTACCCCAAGTATAGCTGTCCCTTCAAGAGAGGGAGCAGGTGAGCTAAGCTACAACATAATCTTGCTTAGCCTGTCATCAACATTCTTAGGCCATTGAAAGCACTCCTGTGTTAATCATGAAAAACTGTAACAAAGTGACAAAATCTGGCATCAAAACAACACTGGGTTTTCCTGTTTGCTTTGATTGGACGCTGATTGTCAGCTAGATTGTGTTTAATGTTTTTAAGGAGGACAGATATGGCAAACTGTTTTTGTACCCATATACTTTCTCCTCTCATTTANGTTTCCTGTTTGCTTTGATTGGACGCTGAATGTCAGCTAGATTGTGTTTAATGTTTTTAAGGAGGACAGATAAGGCAAACTGTTTTTGTACCCATATACTTTCTCCTCTCATTTACAGGTACTTTCACTTTTACAACACTGGCCTTCAGAACCAGAGTGTGATGTACGTGCAGGAGAGCCTGGATGCTGAGCCCACTGTCTTCTTGGATCCAAACACATTTTCTGATGATGGGACAGTTGCTCTTCGAGGTAGCAACAAAGTGCTGTGTTTTATTACTAGTTGTACTCATTTCTTTTCCTTATTTATCATGTCTACAGAATGCCATTGTTAAAAGTACGCTGCTTTATATGTTAATATACTACAGAATTGTTGATCTCTCATGTCTATAAATAGCCTGTTATTTATATCATCCCACACTGACGGTTAAATAAAGAGTGTTAACTTTCCTAGGTGGCTTTCATTGATGTTTTATGGTTGTGCTTCTTCTTCAAGGCTATGCATTCTCTGAGGATGGGGAATACCTGGCTTATGGCACCAGTGCCAGTGGGTCAGACTGGGTAGAGATCCGCTTCTTGCGTGTTGAAGATGCTGTGCCTCTAGAGGACCGCCTGGAGCGAGTCAAGTTTAGCTGCATGTCCTGGACCCATGATGGGAAAGGCCTTTTCTACAACTCCTACCCTGAACAGGAGGGCAAGAGTGACGGTGAGATGAAGACCATGTTCGGCCAAATTCAGACATTCTCAGTTCAAAAAACTTCGCTTTAGCTGACATAACCTCTTTTCATGCTTTTTTTTTTGCTGTAGAAATGAAGAAAATAATACAAACAAAAGCTGATTTAAAAAAAAAAATCCTCTTAAGTTTTTCATTAACTGTCCTTTTTCTTATTTATATCCACCCAATTCTCATCTCATCACCTTTCTCATCTTGACAAATTCACCAAAAAAAAGTCACCACCTGGGGGCAGTGATGAGAATATGGTGTTTTTTTTGTTATATCCTAGGCACTGAGACATCCACTAACCTGCACCAGAAGCTGTACTATCATGTTTTGGGGACTCCACAGTCTCAGGACGTGCTTTGTGCCGAGTTCCCTGACCACCCAAAGTGGATGATGGGAGCTGAGGTATGTGCAAAAGACTTCATCCTTCAAGATACAGTATAGGAAGAGCTCATGTGTTAACTGATATTCAGAGGGGATTTAATTAGTAACTGTACACTGCAGGTATCAGATGATGGACGCTACGTGCTGCTGTCTATTAGGGAAGGTTGTGATCCAGTCAACAGACTGTGGTATTGTGACCTTGAGACCACCCCTCAGGGTATTACAGGTATGTTTGGATCCTTATATGCTCTGTGCACCAGTTTTTCATCTTATTTGACATTACCTACTATAATCATTCTAATTTTTTTTACAGTTCCCTTTGTACCTACATTTAAAGATTTTGACATACTGATGGATTTTTATGTGTTTTTAATTCTTAAAATTGAGTCAAAAAACACAGTGACATCAGTTATTATCATAGTTATGTGGCTCTTCACCATCTTCCATTTCCATATTTCCAGGACTGTTGCCATGGGTGAAGCTAATCGACAACTTTGACGCGGAGTATGAGTACGTGACCAACGAGGACACGTTGTTCACATTCAAGACGAACCTGGATGCCCCACGTTACCGCCTCATCAACATCGACTTTGCCTCTCCTTCTCAGAGCAACTGGAAGGAGCTCATCCCTCAACATGATAAGGATGTTATCGGTGAGCTGCCGCAGCACGCTTGGACTGCTTAGTTCACATTTTAAACCCTTTATATCAAAGTTTCAGTTGTTTTCATCTTTTTTTTATCATGTCTCTTCTGCAGTGTTTGCCACCTGTACGTACTCCAGCTACCTGTTTGTGTGTTTCCTCCACGACGTGAAGAATGTGTTGAAGATGTATCGTCTGAGCTCTGGGAAAGAGCTCAGGACCTTCCCTTTGGATGTAGGCTCTGTAGTCGGCTTCACAGGGCGGAAGAGGGACTCGGAGATCTTTTACTATTTCACTTCCTTCCTCTCTCCAGGTACTAGATCGCTGCTTATGTACTTTGTATTCCTGGTTTGCATGTAATATGTCAAAACAGAATTTAATCCTGGGACAAAAGCAATTCCTCCATATACTATCATTATTATCAGTAATTTATATATGATAGAGTAAATCAAATGATGAATTTCCTCTTTTTGCACCCAGCTATCATTTACCACTGTGACTTGACCAAGGAGCCACTGCAGCCCCACATCTTCAGAGAGGTCACCGTCAAAGGCTTCGACCCCTCCGACTACCAGACCACCCAGGTAAGAATCATTGATGATGGTTATGAGTCTCTCCCTTTCAAGGTTTTTTTTTTTTTTAATTTGTTGAAGCTCTTTCTCTTTTTCTATAAGGAACACTCTCTACTTCATGAAGGCATGACCTTGACCCAGTTTTTAAGCACTGACTCAGAGTAATAAGTGTATTAATAATGTCAACTTCCCCTTCCCCTTGTGTCTGCAGCTTTGTAGGCATGTTTTAAAATGGGTGAAAGATATTTTGTGTTTGTGTTGCAGGCAGTTGTGTCTGACTCAGATTTATTGTGATATTGCTAATATTGTGAAATTGATACAGGCGCTGAGGACAGGGTTTTATGAGAGCTCCACTGTTCACCCTTTTTGCCTGAACCAGACTTCAGGATAAAAGAATATTCAAAAATAGCTTTATTGTCTTTGAGCAATACCAAAGACACTCTGAAGCCTCATCATCAGCTGAAGAAACATTAGTCATTGCTCCCATCTGTGTCCACAATCACCAGCATTTACTGGCTCTGTATCAAGCTTCGTCTATGTCCCTGATGATCTATCTTTTGTCCGTGTTTTCGTCAGATCTTCTACACCTCAAAGGATGGCACTCAGATCCCCATGTTTATCGTTCACAAGAAGGGAATCAAAATGGATGGCTCCCATCCAGGGTTCTTGTACGGCTACGGAGGCTTTAACATATCCATCACGCCGAGCTACAGCGTCTCCCGCCTCATCTTTGTAAGACACCTGGGGGGAGTCCTGGCCGTCGCTAACATCCGAGGAGGAGGAGAGTATGGGGAGACCTGGCACAAAGGTAAAAAAGAAAAAATCCTCATACAAGCAAACACACTGCAGTTATCACCAGGTGGCTGTCTGATTTATCCTTGTTCAATGTGTTTTTGTCATTTAACGGGTGAACTGTTGTAGGTTTAACTACTAAATAATAAAGAGTCTGAAGCTGAAGAGTTAATTACATATATGAAGTCATGTTTATCCATCTTGTTTGTTGTATGCAACAGTACTAGCTCTAACCCCTCATTTATTTTCATACTTTGTATTTTTCCCTTTAGCTGGCATGTTGGCCAGCAAGCAGAACTGCTTCACAGACTTCCAGTGTGCAGCTGAATATCTCATCAAGGAGGGCTACACCTCTCCCTCCAAACTGACTATAAACGGAGGCTCAAATGGTGGTCTGCTTGTTGGTACGTAGACTAACCTAGTAATCATTTTCAAATAAAGCTTTTAAACAGGTTGAGCCTTTGCTTCACAGTTACTATATCCCCACCCCCCCCTCTCTCTGTGTCAGCTGCCTGTGTGAACCAGCGGCCCGAGCTATTCGGTTGTGCCGTAGCTCAGGTGGGAGTCATGGACATGCTCAAGTTCCACAAGTTCACCATCGGTCATGCTTGGACCACAGACTTTGGCTGCTCGGAAAACAAAGAGCAGTTCGATTGGCTCATCAAGTAAGTGATGACTCATAAGAGCGTCTGTCTCATGTAGATTGAATGTTAGATTGAATTCAAGACAGCAAGCATTTTACCAAATAAACTAAAGATGTGAACGCCCTAACTTTTTTTTCTTTCTCCCTACCAGGTATTCCCCGCTCCATAACATCCGCATCCCCGAAGGCAACGGGGTCCAGTACCCCGCCGTCCTGCTGCTGACGGGTGACCACGATGATCGGGTGGTGCCCCTTCACTCCCTCAAATACATCGCTACCTTGCAGCACATTGTGGGCCGCAGTGCCAAGCAGTCGAACCCTCTGTTCATCCTCGTGGATACAAAATCGGGCCACGGCGCCGGCAAGCCCACCAGCAAGGTCATCCAGGAAGTTGCTGACACCTACGCCTTCATCGCTCGCTGTCTCAAAATCTCCTGGGTCAAATAGACCCCTTCGTTGAAGTGTGTGTTTGTTTTGTTTGTCTTGTCCTCTTCCTTTACTCAGACCATCTTTGGATACAGCAACCGTTAACATATTCTCCAAAACTTTACACCAACACTTGATACAAGATTTTTATTTTTTTTTAAATTGTTTTGAATCATGTTTACCCGGCCAGCCACCAGTATTTTTTTCCCCCCCTGTGTTTATTTGTGTCCCTCCCCCTCTCGCCAAGAGCCTATCAGACTCTGTGGCCGCACTTGTACACTACACTACAACTTCAAACCAACATGCACCCACCCACAATCATCATACCATCTCCTGTCATCCATGTTTGTAGTAACATATTAAACAAATCGCTACACTACATTATCAGTGAGATGGGAAGGTAAAGGGAGAGGGCTACCTTCACGGTTACAGCAATCAGCCGTTACAGTCATGAGGTCAAAGTGGCAAATGTTTTGGTGGAGATCATTTCTAAGATTTGTGTAAGGAAAGTTTCTGCGTCCTCTGGATGCTGCAACAAACATATTATTTATTTTTCGTTGATAGTCTGTTGGATATTGAGTGATTTCAGCATGTACAATTCTAACGAGACAGTATTGGGCAAACGACGATACTGTATGTCGACAGTATTGCAGTGAGTATGGAAACTTGCAAAAACACTTTGCATTGTGTGTGTGTGTATGTGTGTGTGAGAAACATGTATGTATGCGAATTTGAGTGCGTAAATGTCAGTCCCCACATTTCTTTCAGACTGATAATGATTTCTACCTCTTGACATGTGCTGATTGTTTACCTTTTAAAGGGAACAGAACACAATGCCACAACTATAATAAACAACTTTTGAAACAGTGATTTGTCCTGCTCAGTTCATCTATGAGACGGTTAACTTTGGAAAAGCTTCATTATAGAGTGAGAAATCACCTGTGACGAAGGTAGAGTCGGTTTTATTTACACAATGCCAATTTAAGTAGATATCTTTCAATGTCAGTCTTTTAAGTGTCTTTTAAGCCTCTTTTTGTTACTATACCTCCACCACAGCTAAAGAGAATAATAGCATATAAGAAATAAGTAACATTTTCAACATTTATTTCCATAACAAATCTGTACTATAAAAAACTTAGAGCTATTAACATTTTGAGAAAAAGCTGTTCTGAACAGTCTAGTCAGGAAAGTCCATAAGTTTGTAAATGTTAATGTCGTCTTTATGGTCATCTGGGATGTCTCTGAATGAGCAATAGCAGAAGATCTGACAGCCTTCTTTCTCCATGTCTGTTCTTAAGCAGGGTCTTGATAAACTTCATTTTGGATCATTACTTGACTGATGCAACTGTCAGTGACAATATTGTTTTCCTCTAAACCACGAAGAAAAATTATCCAGTCTGTAACAAATATATAGTAAAGACATACATATTTTCTATTGTGAGGGCATCTTACAGGGCAAAGTATCTCATGTTCTCCAATGGAAGGACACTGTTTTTCATTAGAAAGGTGCTCATTATTGACTTAAGGGAATATA
>JANJYP010067682.1:0-16759 GCA_024605115.1 Rastrelliger brachysoma
CGCCAGGATGGCTCAGAGAAAGAAGAAAATGACCAAGAAGAAGAGACACACCGCCAACGCCGAGCAGGACTCTGACTCTGGGGACTTTGAGTTGGCTGCTGAAATTAAGGATGATGATTCTGTAAGGAAAACAATACTCATTCATCTTCTCCTAATCTCCAGAACGCAGATTTATTTGTAGAGATGTTTGACTTATATACAAAATAATGTCACCAGTTTTAGATAGTAGGTGTGATGTGATAGGGGGTATAGCTCAGTGGTAGAGCATTTGACTGCAGATCAAGAGGTCTCCGGTTCAAATCCGGATGCCCCCTGAGGTATGTTTTGACTAACTTTGTACATAACTATAATCAATTAGGTGCTACATACGTTATCTGTCGGCAAATAAATTAATTGATTGAGCAGTAACAAAAGCAACATACTACCACAGGTTTGTCACGGAATTTCAAGAACTAGAAATGCACTGTAAAATGTCAGAAAAGTGGCAGTAAAAATGCCATTTTTTTCTAATCTACAATTACCCAAGTCTATACCACGTTTTCAGTTTCCTTGCAATCCAGCCAACAGTCTAAAACCTAAAGATTTTAAATGGGCAGTGATGTAAAATAGATTTAAAGAACACAGCCAATTATCTTAACTGAGAATCTCAAAGTAGAGTAATTTTTTAATAAAAATGAATACAGATCTATCAAAGAAAATATTCAACTAAAATATTAAATGGTAGATAAGCTATTTCATGTGGCAAACTGTTGTTGCTGTTTAAATTATCATCTACTAATCAAATTAACCACAAGATTAATCTGTGGCAAGAAGTGGGAGGTTCACCACCTCCTCTAAACTCATACACTTAATTTCCAAAATAATCCTTAGAATTTTGCACACTTGTGAACATTGTTGTTCAACAGCATTGATCCCTCCATCTAACCTTGAAAGGAACAAGACTTTTCAAAATTCTTTCTCCAAAAAAAGATTTAACTCCACTGCTCAAAAATTTTCTAGGGGTGCAATGGTACAGGTAACCCACGGTTTGGTCTGTACCTCAGTTTTTGGGCCACAGTTTTGGTTTGGTTTTGTCATGTATTTTGTGCCTAAAGAGAGCAATTTTTTCTCACAAAATTATATATTCAGCTTGGTATCCTAATATTACATCCAGTAGGTTCTTTGCTTTTTGTACATTGAATCAATGTACTACATCTCACACTGGCGGAGGCGATAGTAGGTTACAGATACAGACTGCCTTTTGTATAATAAATGGCAGTAGCAAAATATAAAAATAAAGTGCTGCAGCTGTTGTTGAGCTACAATAAACATTAAGTTGTGTGCAGGAGGAGAAATTATAACCAGGTTCAGTTATTTTCATCACATGACAGAGTCCGGTGTTCACAACCACTGAACAGAGCTGCAGGTCTTTCACCATGAAGACGTCCACTGCTTTCATTATTTCTTTGTTTTTTTTATTGAATTGATTAAAAACTATTGTACCAGCTCCGTGCTGCTCTGCTAACAGCGATACAACAGGATGAGGGAGACGTGTTGCATGTGTAGCAGTAGCCATAGCAACGCTGCACCATGCTGTTTGTTGACCATCTTTTTGTCCTCGTCATCGTACTCAATGATGAATCTAAAATGTTCCCACACAGCAGATTTATAAGTTGATGATGGTCCCTCTTAAAATTTTGTTTTTTCTGTTTCGTTCACTAGCTGTGGTCTTTGGTAGTTACCATGGTCACAATCCAGAATCATTAGCACTTAGTGTAGAGCGCATCATATGTTTGCAGAGTAATTTTCTGTCTATCCACTCTTTAATGAGGAGGGCCCCTTTGTCATTATTCAACTCATTGTATTTGGTACCTTTCCCTGAGCTTTCCTGATTTCAACCGTTTTACATCTAAACCTAAATCGTGTGCTATATTACTGATACCAAAATATTGTGGGTCCAAACAGAGCGTACCGAATGGTTTGGTAAAACACCGATTAGTATTTTCAGTTTTGAAGACCTCATGTGGTATGCTAACATGTGATTGTGTGTTTTTTAATGGTTTCACAGCCAGGGAGGAAAATGCCACGATTCCCTGCTCAGTCTGACTGCCTGTCAGATGTGGAGCCTGACACCAGGGAGCTGGTCAGAGCCCAAAACAAGAAAAAGAAGAAGTCTGGAGGATTTCAGTCTATGGGTGAGAGACAATCAAGAGAACATAGATATGACTACATGTCTACTGTTTGCTATTTGTATGTACCCGTTTGAGGTTAAAAAAGTAAAATCTCTTTTCAGGCCTCAGTTACCCTGTATACAAAGGGGTCATGAAGAAGGGTTACAAAGTCCCAACTCCAATCCAAAGAAAAGTAAGTCGGTGTATCTTCACTATCCTGAAATCCAAACATTTGTGACACTTGACAGCAAAATATGTCATGCCCAATCCTTCTCTTCACCACTTCAGACTGTCCCAGTGATTTTGGATGGCAAGGATGTAGTGGCTATGGCTAGGACTGGCAGTGGTAAGACGGCTGCCTTCCTCATCCCCATGTTTGAGAAACTAAAGGCCCCACAAGCCCAAACAGGAGCAAGGGCTCTCATTCTGACCCCCACCAGAGAGTTGGCCCTGCAGACCATGAAGTTCACGAAAGAGGTAGGACAAGCAGACTAACTAGTTTACATTGTTGTTGTTACTTGCAGCTGTATTAATATATTTTTTGTTGTGGTTTTACAGTTGGGAAAATTCACAGGCCTCAAGACTGCTTTGATTCTTGGTGGAGACAGGTGTGTGACTCCTCAGTTGTTTTTGTGCTACTGTTCTCTATTTTTTTTGTCCGGTACATTAAAATCTGCAGTTGTTCTTCTTTTCTGCTTACACTGATTTAAATGTCTTCTCTAGGATGGAGGATCAGTTTGCTGCTCTTCATGAAAACCCTGACATGTGAGTACACACAGAGCTTAGATTGTTGTGTTGTGGTGCTAAGTAATAATAATTACCTTTCTATGATGCTGATCTCTGTCCTCCACCGTCAGAATCATTGGTACTCCTGGTCGTCTCATGCACGTTGTCAAGGAAATGAACCTGAAGTTGCAGAGTGTGGAGTATGTGGTGTTTGATGAGGCTGACAGGTGAGAGGGAATTTAAATGTGTTTCTCATTTTCATTTCACAATGTGGAATCACTTGTATGCATGTTTAAATGTAACCGTTTTCCTCCTGTTCTCAGATTGTTTGAAATGGGTTTTGCTGAGCAGCTTGAGGAGATCATCAGGAGGCTTCCAGACACCAGACAGACTCTGCTGTTCTCTGCCACTCTGCCCAAACTGCTGGTGGAGTTTGCCAGAGCTGGTGAGACCAGAAAAAACCAAAAACAAACATTTTTGTAATTTCTGTGTTTTTACCTGCTTTCATCATGACTGAAGAGGTTTTGAAATTTAGTTTGTGCTATATCTTGAGTTAATCTGCCTGCAAACCATTGTAATAATCATTATCATTATCATATTAACTTTCATATTGGTGCTTCAGGCTTCATGCTAACAAAATAAACGTTTCTATTTTTGCTTCCAGGGCTGACAGAACCAGTACTGATTCGTTTAGATGTGGATTCTAAACTCAGTGACCAGATTAAGGTAAATGGAAGACACAGTTTAGTAGACATGACGTAAGTCTGCACTAAAGTGCTGATTATTCGGTATTGTACCTCTCAGACCCAACCCAAGTTTAATAATAAAAAAAACATTATTTTTATTGATGGATTAATATGACTTGATCCGACAACTGAAAAATGTGCTTGATGAGAAGCTTAATTTTATATTAATATAACATGGCTTCATTTAAGTCAATTGATGTAATATGGAAATGATACTTTTTAAATGTAGAATGAAAAACGGCACATGAAAACAAGGAAAAGCTTTCTGTCACCACGTTGCTCTACATAAGTTTAGTATTTATCTTATGATCATACATTTCTCCTCACACTAAGCCTAACCCTGTTGCCATCCTGTAGGGCAGTGGTAATGCCATGCTGCCTTCAGGCGCTCTTTGCTAGCTCTTACTTTATTAATGACACTGTAATGCAGTACATCATAAAAATGACATGAAATAAATCCATCCATTTCATTTTCCGTGTCTTGTCTTCCCTCAGCTCTCATTCTTTCACGTGCGAGTGGATGACAAGCCGGCCCTGCTGCTTCATCTCCTGAGAAATGTAGTAAAACCTCAGGAGCAAACAGTAGTTTTTGCTGCCACTAAACATCATGTAGAGTACCTCAAGGAGGTAAGATGCAGACATCAGAATTAATCCAGAATACTTTGGTGTATATTTCTCCTTAATGAACACTCTCACTCTCATTAACTCAAGAGATTTGAGTTTAAAAGTATCCACATGTTTTCTGTTGTTTTCAATATCCAGCTGCTGAGTACAGAGGGTTTGGAGTGTGCCTACATCTATAGTGCCCTTGATCAGACTGCCAGGAAGATCAACATTGGAAAATTTGTGCATAGGAAAGCCATGGTGCTAATTGTGACTGATGTCGCTGCCCGTGGTATAGACATCCCCCTGCTGGACAATGTCATCAACTACAACTTCCCCTCAAAGCCGAAACTCTTCTTGCACAGAGTCGGTGAGTGTTAAAGAATAAGTACAATATTCTTTTTGTCCCTTTTTACCAAAGTCCAGTAAACAGAAGAAGTGATAAGGTTGGTCTTTTCTCTTCAGGTCGTGTGGGACGTGCAGGGCGCAGTGGAACAACCTTCAGTATGGTTGGCCCTGATGAGATGCCTTTTGTTTATGATCTTCACCTTTTCCTTGGGAGGCCCATTCAGATTGCCACACCCGAACACACACAAGGTAGGCTTTTTAGATTACATGGCTGGTTCCTACTGGGGAATGAACTCTTGGTTTGATAGACAACACACATGCTCATAGATTGCTAAATGTCCTTTATTTATCGCTTTCTTATCTATCACTCTGCTGTCCAAACCCTCCTCCCTTCCTCCAGATGCAGATGGTGTGTTTGGTCGGGTCCCTCAAAGTATCCTGGATGATGAAAGCTCAAATCTTATTACATCTCATGAGAACTCCCTAGACTTGCAAAACCTGCATCGTGTCTCAGAGAACGCCTATAAACAGTATCTCAAGTCTCGACCAAACCCCTCACCAGAGTCCGTCAGACGAGTCAAAAACACAGATGTGTCCATTATGGCAGTCCATCCATTACTGGGTCAGTATGGGAGAGGATGAATTATGTATAGAGCAGTGATAATAATGCTTTGACAGCAGTTCCTAACAGTGTTGAATTGATATTGTTTTAGGGTCTGGTTTGGAAAAAATGGAACTAGACCGTCTTCAAATAGTTGATGCCATCAAGGGCTACAAATCCAAATCGGTGAGTTTCAGTTGATGATAACATGGGTGTCTCATTGTGCTGCAGTTTCCTGCTAACATATAGTTTTGTCTTCTTCTAGACCATATTTGAAATCAACTCCAACAGTAAAACACAGGCCAGTGAGGTGATGAGGGCGAAACGCTCCAAGGACTCACAGTTGGTAGACAAATTTAGCAAGCATAGAGATGACCTGGCTGCAGAGAGTCGTCTGCATCTGTCCATCGACCACTCCACCAGTAACAGGGCTTCCACACACACTGCAGGCCAGGATGTGGAGGAGGAGGAGGAGGACAGTGATCTTCAGGTTAAACATGAATCAAGCCATCTCATATTTTGAGAGAACAGCATGTACACTATAGTGTTTATTTGCATCATCTTCTAACACTGGTGTATCATATTATTTTTCAAAACTAGAAAATTGTTCATAATTGTAAGTGATATAATTGTAAAGTGTAAGAAAACACGTGTTTATTATTTACATTTATCAGACACCAACCCAGGTGTCCCTTTTTTATTAAAGTGTAATTCTCATTTTTTTCCACCAGGGGGTGTTCTCAGAGGTTGTTGGTGGAAAGAGGAGAGGTCTGCACGAAGATGGGGGACAACCAAAGAAAAAGAAAAGCAAACAAACANTACGTGTTTATTATTTACATTTATCAGACACCAACCCAGGTGTCACTTTTTTATTAAAGTGTAATTCTAATTTTTTTCCACCAGGGGGTGTTCTCAGAGGTTGTTGGTGGAAAGAGGAGAGGTCTGCATGAAGATGGGGGACAACCAAAGAAAAAGAAAAGCAAACAAACAGGAAAAGATGAGGAGTATTATATCCCATACAGACCTAAAGACTTTAACTCTGAGAGAGGGTAAGGAAACACATTTTTTTAAAGTCATTTTGAGATATGTATAAAATAAGGTGTATGAAGTAAAATGTGTAATCTATATTAATCCTATTAATGTTCTCATTAGATTAAGTCTTGGTGGAGAAGGCAGTCCATTTGACCAGCAAGCCTCTTCAGCTGTCCTGGACCTCATGGGAGATGAGGGAGACAGATTCAACCAGCACAAAAAAATGATGAAATGGTGAAAATTTTAAGTCACTCATTCATTCAAACTCTCTGTTCCCCCTTTTTATATATCATACGCTTTTGATTTTAATTAATGTACCATAATCCAATGAATATGTCATTTGTAGGGACCGCAAGAGGAAACGCTTTGTCAGAGACACAGGAAAGGAAGACCAGAAGAAAAAGTTAAAATTAGACGGTGGCCAGGTCATCCAGAACAAAAAGAACAAGAAGAACTTGTATCCTTTTACGCAAAATGTCTCTGTGTTTTACTATTGTCACTGCTGTGATGTTACTGTAAAGTTTATTACTGTTATATTTCAACATTTTAGCTGTAATATTATATGACTTAATGACATGTCAGTTATGAGGAGTGGAAGAAAAAGTACAGGGTCGACGATGGAGGACCTGGCTCAGATGGAGAATCAGGAGGAGGAGGAGGGAGAAGGCCAGGAGGAGGTAGCATCTTCAGTCTTGACTTGAACAATATTATTTGTTATATCTGATGGACTTCTGTTAAAATCATTGTAAATAGTCTATGTGGTTAAAAAATAAGAGGCGAAACGTCTTCAAGACAAGTCCATTTGAATTTGATTCAACTTTTGCCTGAAATGTGGTTAAAAAGTTTTTAAAAGCCAGTTCTTAAATAATTTTATTCATGGTTTACACATTTTTAAGTCATATTGTTGTGNATCTTCAAGACAAGTCCAGTTGAATTTGATTCAACTTTTGCCTGAAATGTGGTTAAAAAGTTTTTAAAAGCCAGTTCTTAAATTATTTTATTCATGGTTTACACATTTTTAAGTCATATTGTTGTGATACTTTTCCACATCATCCTTTGATGATTACAAATTAAATATGGTCTGCTTCAAAGGAATAGTTCAAAATTTTTTGAAAAACTTATTTGCTTCCATGCTAACTGTATTTTCAACTTTTGTATCTTCAAACAATAAGCACTGTTTTGTCTCTCTCTTAGGTCGTGGCCGCGGTCGACGAGGTCCTCAGTTCCAAAGTCCTGGACGACCACAGAAGACGCCAGGTGGCCGTGCAGTACGCTCAGAGTTGAAGACGAGCGAGCAGATAATGAAACAGCGCAAGAAAAATCAGAAGCATAAGTTCCTGCAGAGCGGAGGTCTGAAAAACCTCCGTTCCAAGAACAAACAGTGGCTCGGAGATGTCAAGAAGTCCGGGTTTGGTCGGGGCAACCAAAAGAAGGGAAAGATGAGGAAGAAAATGTGAGGACGTATGACAGAGGGATGCTGTGACCATGATAGACTGACTGATGAATACTTTTCATCATTCCATATCATCTTTAACAATTTCATGGTACCTATCATGACTATGGACTGAAGGACAAGACTTGAGTGAAGCATTTCTAGACTTTGGTTCAAGTTATTCCTTATCACTTAGAGTGTGTGTGAATAAGAAGGATCCAATGAACTTGGTTTCCTTCTTTTAAACTTGTTGGCAGATTAACCTGCTTAAGTGTTTTTGAATACTGAAATATGTCTGTATACAAATACAAATATGAAATACCTGGATTCTGTGTCAAGTCTTCATTTGATGGCTTTTTCATGTTGATACCCTAAATGAAATTGTCTATGATTTTATGTGTAGCTCAGAGATGAACATTTTATTAAAATTACAATAAGGTTACAAATGTGATGACAATATAGTTCCATTAAATGAGGTTACAAATGGGGTGGAGCTGTTGTCATAGATTTTGTTTTTATTCAAGCCTGGTAATGTGACTTTGCACCTTACCTTAAGCATTTATGTTTATGTTGGTAGCTTTTTGTCTGCATTGCTCTCATTTGGTGCCTCAGTACATGCCATGAATAAAAAATTAGGTAGTAGTTTGAGTGAGTTTTCCATGAACCTCAAAATGGAGCGCTCCCACTTACTCAAATGAAATGTCTATATCTTCATAAATGCTTTCTGAAAATGGATGTATGTAGGTCCAAGATTTTATGTTTTCCATCTGCTCTAATTACTGTTTAGAAACGCCTTACCCTTCACTCTTCACTGCCCATCTCAAAATTTGATGGCTTATAATATTAAGATGCAATGTTACTGAGGCATTAAAGTAAATAGATTTAATAAATGTCGAGATGGATTAGCATTCATACACAGAAAATAGAAATTTTGATATGGGCTATTTCTGTCTGATTGTTAACAAAGTTAGGTCGCATCTGCACAAGGTTACAGTAGCCTATATGGTAAAAAGTCATGTTAATATACACTGTAAATTCACAGTTATATCTGAACTAACCTAATGTTAGAGGCATACATGGTTTTTTTGTTATATTGATTAAATTTCCTATACATGCACTTATTTATAATATTAAAAGTTATATAAAATAGATACTATGTTTTGGTCATTTATTTTAATATGAAAAATAACATAATTAAACTAAAACTAAATTAAACCAGTTATAAGATATGGCATGCAATAACATATGCATAGCCTATGTTTCACTTGATTTTAAATAATAACCTTTGCATATATATATATTTTTTTATCAGTAACATACTGAATTTCAGTTTATCATCAATAATGGATTAGCTGGCTCACATCTGAGAACCATCACATTCAACTGCCGTTACTGGCCACATGTAAAATGATCATGTAATTTATTTCCTGCAGAAGATACAACAGTCGATCATCAGGCGAAAGAGAATTCTCTCATTTCTTCAGCTGCAGGGAAGGTGCAAAACATGACCACATGCACAGCAGCCTCAGAGGAGAGAGCAGCACGACACTGGTGCGAGTGAGTGAGACAAGTTGCTCTGTCCATCTGGATGTGGTTACAGTGCTAGCTGTTTTTTGATGATATGGGTACAGGCTATCATACAGTAGGTTATTCATTGCTGTAGTTACTTATGGGTCGGAGCTCTACCGTGAAGATTTGTAGCTTCCACTTGTCTCTGTGAGTGCTGCTAAAGATGGAAGAAAATGGGTGGTAGGTAGGTAATGTATTTGGTCCAAACACAGTAGTATCACCATGGAGATTGTCACAGGACACACACCAGAGTATTGTCATATTTCATGGTGAGGGAGATCTTCTAAGTAACATCCATTCATAAAACAAACCAGCTTCTCTATCTAGGGTGTAAAACCAGTGCACTATGTAGATTCAGACAAGCCAAATCTGGATCAATAGTATTCAGTAAAACCAATACAAAGTTTATTTATAGTCTATTAATTGTATTAGTAAAAGATTAGCACAGGTTTTGGTATAATAATTATAGTGTTGTTATACTACAATAGATGTGTACAGAAAAACATGATATTAACACTGTATAGTGTTGTTATCATATGAAAGAGGAACTGCAGCACACTAATAGGCTACTTGTTTTTTTGAACTGTAGAATAAATTATGTGAGACTGTACCCTGTATCTGCAATATTATGCAGTGGGTGGATTTACATTTAAATGACAAAACCTCAAGCAAAAATAATTTCAGTATTCATAACATTTACTTTATAATAAATTCTACACTTCTTCTTTGGGGAGTGGTTCTCAAATCGGGCTCAGGACCCCCACAGGTCCTTGGGAAGGGGGTGGGGGATGGTTCCTTTAAATCATTTTAATCATAATTTCATACATAAGTAACACAGAATAGGATAGTGTATGCCTATTTTGGCCATGGGTTTCATACAATTTTTGTAAGAAAACATCTAAAGCAAAAAATTTACCGGATCGGGGGGCCTGGGACAAAATCTCATTAATTTGTGTCCGTTTTGGGGTTATGATGTCACTCATATAGGCCAGCTAACCCCAGTGTAACAGACTGAAATTAAGATTAAGCTTCACACTGATCAGTGCAGCCTGAATAGTAGAGTGGCTAATTTGTTGACATGTCGATGGTATTTAGACATCTAATTAGCATATCCTGTAATTATCAGAACATTATTGGGCAATTATCACATTAGAGCAGCTCACTGTTTACTTACTGAGTAACAATAAAGGCATTTCATTATAAAAATGAGACTAAGAGAAAGCCAAAAAGGAAGATATGAGCAAAGAATCAAGTGAAGAAAACAAAACTATAAACTATAAACTGTAAACAATGCTATAGAAAGAAAATATGTCTGCATGTGTCATTGTGTGGATGTGTATGTGTGTGAAGGTGTGAATGAGGAGGTTCAACTGACTGTTTAAATACACACCTGAGGAAACCATGTGCTAGTTATAAAAAGTTATTTGTGGAGAATAACATCCAGATAGGGCGTTTGTACTGTCTGTCCCCAAACTATCTGGGGGCATAACAGGCAAGAGTGAAGGAGGGTACGTTGCCTATGATATCAGTTAATCCTCGTGCAGAGATATCGAGCTACAGCCTGCCTTTACCTCACATCCTGTCCTCTGTAAAACCATCCTTCAACCCCCCCTTGTCTATCTGATGGCCCCTCTCCCTGTCCCAGTGCTCTTTAGTGCTACGGCAGCTCTCCAGTCGTCAGGAACAGCAGCTTTATCTCTATTTAGAGTTCCCATGGACAGACACAGCATCCACTTGAGATAGGCCAAAGAGCCTGAGCATCAGAGTACTGCTGCTCTCATAACAGTGGAATATAAATGCTACAGTTGCAGCTGACCGTGCTGATTATGTGTGTGTGTTACTGACCAACGTGACAGACTCAAAATATTTTACTTAGCTTTACATTTTTTATTTATTTATTTATATTTTTTAACAAACTCAAATTACAGTCTGACTGACCGACCAGGTGCATTCAAATCCAAACAGCAAATGTTATAAACACTGTCCTGATTCAAAAAAAAAATGAGCAGATTTAGGTTTTATTTTCAGACATGACAAAATAACTCATACGATCCAGCTCTTGCAACCTGGACATCAGCTTGTATTTGAATATATCATGAAACAAAATTTTCATAACAACTTAATTTTACATTAACACCTCAGTGATATTGTTGTAAAAAAACAGAACAATCCTGCCCCGCAAGCAACACATTTGTGGAAGCAAATGCAGGATCCAAATAAACAATGATGAATGTTTATTTGAATGAATGATAAAACAAATTTCCCTAGTATGAAATACGGTATGAAAAGTATCTCAAAAGTACACAGCTTTGTGAGACATCATGACTTGCAATGTCTCTTGAGATGATTGTACAGTATATTTGTTTTTCCCATTGTTATCTCATTTATCTGAGTTAGTTATCAGAACAATTATCTTCTTACAGATATGTGTATGTTGTGTCTGTTCCACTCTTTCCCATGCAGCCGTCCTTTTCAGTCTGGCTGCCCTCTCCTCTCTGTATGCTCTGATGATAAGATTGTTGCCTTTTCTCAGGCTATCGCTTATGAGGCAAAAGGCCACTTGAGGAATGACAGGGCCAACATGACTGACATTAGCTGCTCTTGCCTCAGCAATTTCATTCTCCTTTGCAGAAAACCGCTGACAACTCATTATGGTTAAAAAATCTTCAATGGGACATTCTTTGTTTTATTCTTTTTTTTCAAAATAAGGATCATACAGTGCTGCTCTCTCAAGCTGGGTGGAGCTGAGATGTTGTCAGGTCAACTGCTGGTTAGCTTGGTTTATTGTCATATTATAATTACAGTTCTGTGGCTTTGTTTTGGAAACAGGCAGCTCATGAAGACATTTGGAACAACCTGCCATGCAGACGCTTAGAGGGAACCTTAAATTAGCTTGATCACAAGGGAAGGACTATAGTGAGTCCCTAAGACTTAGTGAGGGCCAAAAAGTCCTAATTAGACATAGAAATGTCTGTAGGGGTTGTGTTGGCTGCAGCCCACTTACAGTAAAGTGAATAGAAACCAGATTGGGAAAATGATCACACTGATCCAATGAAGTAAAAATTCAGAAATGGCACTTACAATTAGGATGCAAGCCAAGCTGTGTCCTGTCCATTAAAACCTGCTCTCTGTTTAAAAAAACATCTCATGTGTTTGAATGATTTATGATCATCATGAACCTCCTGATCCCCTGCAAATTCTTAACCTGGCTGAACTGACTGCATGTGCACAGCTTGACATGCACACTACTTATATGACTGTCTATCTCCCCCGCTTTCTCATTTGTGATCATTACTTTTAGATCCTTAGAGGTTGAAATGCAGTGAAAATAATTAATCAGCACCACAGTAATGATTATTTTAATATACCAGCAACTTCCTGTGGGTTTAAATGTGTCAGGGACAATTTAAGGCTGTTTGAGATTTATGGATGCATGACATAAATATTACACTGTCTTACTTTAATCCCCTTCTTAGATTTTCAAGAATCCAGTCCTGTGCTAACAAACAGGAAAAAAACATGCCTGCCTCAACCCAGCAGCTGCCAATCGCAATGCAATGTAAATCTTTGCCAAAGAGCTGTGTCTCTGCTATGATCTGCTGTCAAGCTGTAAATCTGGATGCACCCTCTGAGAGAGGAAGGAGGCTTTTCAGTGGGGACTATTACATCTAAAGCAAGCTGCAAGACAGCGTTTCCGCTGTTTGCCTGTGTGCCATGAAAGTGAAATACAGTCGGCACGCAAAAGGCTCACTTTTTTTTTTTTCCAGTTTTGCACCTCTTTTTCTTTTTTATTAGCCCTCATCCTCTTCCCACACTCTCACTGTTTTGTGTCATTGTGACCGCAAACCCTGAAAGAAAGGTTGTTGGTATGGGTGTGTGTATTTTAAACTGACAGCTGAAAATCTGATCTTTCAAGTCTATTAAAAAAATTATTAATTGTTGCTATTGCACATTTGCAAATTAAAATCCTAGTATTTTGGCTTTATTTTTCTGATCTGATTTTACACTATTTTTCCACATCAAGAACATCTACATTAAATGAAAAGATTTATTTGCGTAAATGACTGAAAGTAAAGGAAAGGCTACTGTGTGTTCACATATTCAAACATGTTGGCATGGAGCCACAGACCATTGGATTAGGACTCAAAGAGGGTTATTTTGGGGGATGTTCAGGTGCCTGGGGCTCCATCAGAAAGCCCTTATAAAGAGCTCCTCTCTGTGTGGGTGGAAAGTGGGTTATCAGCTTCACTGTCGCTCCTCGATGGGGCCAACTCGTTTGCATCTAGTCAACACCTTCCGCCCCTTTCTGGCACTGATCCGATCCTGGCTCCCTAAAGCAACCCTTAGTTACTGAACCTTTTAAAAACATCTTTCTCTACCACATTTTCTCTTATGCTATACCATTTCAATTCAATTTCAATACAGTTCTTTTATTACAGTTTTGAAATCTTTTCATGTAATCTTTCATCCATAGTACATTTTCTTTTAATCCTTTCCATCCTCATTCCATTTATCCTTCTTTGCCATCTGCTTTACATTATTGATAAGCAGCAAGAACAGAGGTGGGGTCTGTTTTGACCAAGTCATGACAAAACTTAGGAGGAATGGGATTTAGTGTAAAACTGAACTGAAATTGTGTAAATTTAAATATGTACATTCAATCTATGTGTGGACACCAGTCAAACTTTATGTTGAGAAATATTATTACTACATCTTTCCGTTCTTCTTTTTTTCTCCCCTTCTCTCCTTTCCTTGTCTAAGGAATGTTTTCCCAGACTCTCTTTTCACCCTCCATGAGCGCTCTGTCTCTCTGTGGCTACACACTTCATTTGTCTTCCCCGGGATCAGAGAAACACAAAAAATCAAAATAATCACTGGACATTGAAGTAGAAGAACTCTTAAGGCAAACCCTGGATAACAAGATGACAAAGCTTGTTACGACAGTTCTCTCGAGAGGCTGGCCACTCCAAACTATTGTCTTTTTTAGTCATATTTAACTGGTATGTCAAAATCCTTTAAAACACATTTGGTTATTTACTTACAATTAATATTATAAGGCATTGGAAAGTTTTAATCTAGTTCATTCAGGCTACAGCATTTTAATTTCATTCATGGTGTGATGAACACTAATTTAACACACTTTTATTGAATAAAAATATATGCAATAATGAATACCTAATGATTGACCTAATATTGCACATTATTATCAATTTGTCAACAACTATAAAGGTGAAGCAACAGACATTTCTTTAATTTGTTAAGAAACATTGCTCCATCTATGACAGCCATACATTTAGGGCTTAGTAGCTATATTTTCAGGGTCACCCATTCTGACTTTTTGGTTTTGAAATGTAAAGATTTCCCCTTTAAATGAGACCAGGGCTTTGACTTCAATTAAAAGAGTTAAGGAACCACAACCTGCTTACTTTGAACAGTATATTTTCAGGCTTCAGTACAAAAATGGGATGTCTGGAAAGAAGTTAAATACATGCAATTATATAACCTTTTATGTGTAAATAGCTTTGATAAAATCTTTTAAAGTATAACTATGGTTTCAGGATTTAATATTATCATTTCATAACATTAAACAATTATTGTAATGCTTTATTTTCAGTTTTAGCATTTCTTCAAGTCATTTTCCTAATTAAGAAAACATTTTTTTAGTTTCAGCCTGAAGAAAAAACCTTTTGAAACATCCTGATTTACTGCAGCATTTTGCTTAGTAACCAAAAGATGGCGCTATAGCCATTGCCCAAGGTCAGACAGTGAAAGCTGAAAGCCGGCCTCCCAGCAAGATTCAAGTTCTGGATGTTTGTGACCTGGTTTGAAATGATTGCAGTGTCAGGGTCGACAAACTGGCCAGTGTGGAAAAAAGTTTGAATAAAGATCCATTCACCAGGGATCACTCAAAGATAACAATAATTACAGCATCCTTAAAAATGGCCGCAACTTTTCAGTAACATTGCTTATGGTTCTAGGGGTCCCCTGAAAACTAATGAATATATACAGCCAGGTGCATAGCTAACAGGTTATATACTTTACATGTGGTGTGTTGAGTAATATAGATGACCTAAAATTACAGTTAGAGGGACTGGAGATGGGGGAGGAGGAGTGTTGTAACCTTTTCCATAAGGAGAATTGGGGGTTGTGATTGGATGAAGACCATTTTCCCTTCTCGCTCTCTCCCCCTTGTTTCCTTCCCCTCCCCCTCACACCAGACCCTGGATGGCACGCAATGCCCTGACCACCACCGCAGCATGGCGCCAAGGGGGTACAGAGTCTGTGTTTGTGCGTTTGTGTGTATATGGTGTGTGTGCGTCAGCCAGTTTAGAGGGCCGAGACCCCGGATATGTTGTGGAAGTGTGCAGTGGACAGGGGCCAGACAGGACGTGACCTTCTGGAGGAAGCTCAGCCAGTCCAATAGGCCAAGTAGTGATCAATCAACACCTTTTGTCCCGCCCTCAACAAATCACCTCAAACACACAGGAGGATTTGGCACCATGGCCACCTTATTTTATTCATCTTTTATATACATTACTAAATTAGAATCAAGTTGTTCAATATCAAGACTGCAGCAATGTCTAGACATGTAAATCATTTCTCAATACTAAATGAAAAATAAATAAATCACAGAAAAATGTATTAATTGATACATTTTTCCATAGCAAAAGTTAGTTTTAGAAGTTGAATGAAAATTTTTAATTCATACCAGTTTGGTGCAGTAAATGAGTATGTCTGGATTTTTGAGATTAATCTAATAATATCTATTGATCTATCAGAAATAATCTTTGCTAATTAATTACAGAATGTGACCCAGATTTGTGTCAGCCACCTGTAACTGGTGGACATGTTTATTTATTAGTCTTTTGAACTCCACTGTAATTTAGTAGGGACACTTTCATTACTCCCCATTCATGGTAACAGCAGATCAAAGCTGCGGGCTGATTTGACTCCCTTGCAGGCTGTCCCGGGTCTAACCTGCACTTCGGACAAATGACCAACAGGTCAGGAACTCAGTTCCGCTGAGGGTAGAGGCCAAGGGCCTGGGACTGACCTCATACTGATGCCACTGTGCTGTGAACTTTGTCTTTTAGTTTCAGACAAAGCAGTCTGGCTGATTTTGGCTCTTGTGTTCTCTGGTATTATATAGATAGTGGGGATGGTGATGATGGATCTATAATGACTCAATTTTTGCAGATTTGTTATAAACTACCGTGTGTCATGGTTACTGTGAGTATTCAGTGCTCCAGTAAATTATATTTTTTTAAATTCTGACAATAAATAAGTAAAAATGAAACCTCCATCACAAAATATTGGCATGGGCTTGTCAATTTTTCCTCAGCAATTGTGTCGATTACAACAAACATCTGGAGGTAATGGAAAGTGCTGGAGAAGACAGTAATCCTATAATGACTAATTGTAACTCACTTCCTCATCCTCACTCATAATTATACTTCTATCACTTGTGATGATTTTAGTTTTTATTCCTGGTTTATTTTATTCATCATAAAATAATAATAAAAATACAGTAAAATCATATATACAGTATATA
>JANJYP010067687.1:0-11076 GCA_024605115.1 Rastrelliger brachysoma
GAGAGAGAGAGAGAGAGAGAGAGAGAGAGAGAGATGGCTATTACATGCAACAGAGGTCCCTTGCCAGGGATACTGCAGGCTTGTGGTATGCGCAGTATCTATACTGCTACCAGGGAATGCCAATTAACAAATTCTTTTGATCAAATGCCTACAGCGCTAATGATATTCTCATCTGCCTTACATCTCACCTCTCTTTTTGACAGCAAGTCGTACAGAAAAGCTGTAAGCACTTCTGACGAGTTTGGAGGCATATCACACAGAGCGGTTATTTTCAAGCCCTTGCTGAGGCCTATTAATGAGGTGATGAGGACAGTTGATCATTTGATATTCCTATATCAGCTACATCTAAGTAGCAGCAAGGCTCTTGTTGGCAGCTATAGGACTCATGTTTGATCCACAGAAAGAAATAGTTTCAGGAACATTTGGATGTGTCCTTTTGAATCTTCTCTGATGGCTGAAGTCCAAAATTCTTCAGTGTGGGTGGTTACTGAAGAGATGAGCATGCAGAACAATAAACATGTGAGATGAAGTTCCAGAAACAACTTTATTTGGAACATAAGCAAAAAATAAACAATTTCCAAATAACCATCAACGTACTCACAGAATCACATTAATACAAAAAGCCAAGGCAGCAACTTCCAAATAGTACATCACAAAAATATATTTAGTATGTAATGATTTCAATTGACAATAATAAAAGCAACAGTGTGCATAAAAATATACAGTTATCCTCTTGTTGCTGTTGGATGAGCAAATAAAAGTCACTTTAAATACACAGGGAGCATACACACACACACACACACACACACACACACGAGTGCATGAATCTATTGAAACTCAATGCATGTATTGTTACAATCATTAAATAAAACTGCAGCTGTTGTTCTGCATCTAGGCGTGAGTGCAACAGTAGCAAAACAAGAGCTTCATCTTCCTCCACCATAAATTCTGCTGCTGCTGCCCAATTATATTCCCCTGTGTTGTATGCTGTGCTCTGAAATTCATGAGCAGTCACTGATCTGGCAAAAAAATGACACGCAACATCAGAATATATAAACTAAACACGTCCATCCATGTTCGTCGGCTCACTGGCAGCTTTCACAACTAAAAAGCAGGACGAGCAAAGCGACAGTTTGTTAAATCCACTATTCACATGATACACAACACAGACCATAACATTCACTTCACTTTATTGCAACTTGAGATCACCAACACTGATGCTTAGATGAAACTATAATGCTGCAGCTAAAATATATTAACATCATGTCAGATAACACTACACTTCTATACCACTACATAAAATATTAAGGTTTATAACCTCTGCAGCTCTTCAAATGAAACTTTTTTATATAACGTTGAGGGAGCCATAGAATAATTATTCAAGAGTGAAGGAGACATCAATATCTAGTAAGGCATACAATTTTTATCAAGGGTTTATTAGTTACTTTAGCTTATTAGTAACTAATGCTGTATTAATGTTTATTACAGACACTAATAACTGCACTTTGATGGCTTACTAAGCATTTTTGTAAGACATAGATTCAGGGTTATGACTTTTTTTACACAAGCCATCACTTCTACACTGTTAAATAATGATGAATTGTTAATAAACATATAAATGTGTTCATTAATATTTTCGTGACAGTAATCTATTAAGTCTGGGGCAATAAATGTTAATAGCTCGTTAGTAAAAGGAATTAGGTCCAGATGATCCGCAGTCATAAATCAGATGGAAAGACTCACTTTAGTAGTGGTTACACCTCGTGGTTACTAGAGGACTTGATGTTTGCCATGTTGTTTGAAGAAATACGTAAATTCCAGATGTTTCATTTCTTCAAGAGAACATCCTATTTGTGTCCACTTCATCCACACTTAAATTGCTATTTTAGCTTGGAGTAGTTTCTGACTCTTGCAAAGGAAAATTACATCCCCATGCATTATCCTGGATGCAAAGCTCTGATTGGCTCTAATTATTTTTCCAACCAAGTAAACAAGAGTTAATGAGCACAACAGCAGACCTACTTATTACATTCGAAACTTTAAGTGTCTGGAACCAGGTTGGTGTAACATTTTTGTTTTGGTTGCTTTAGTGTTGAGTGTTTTGATGATGGTAACAGCAGGTGTGGCTTAAGTTGCTTTATCAGAAAACAGCAGCTGGTGTGTTTACAGTGCAGCCAAACAAACTCATGTTAGTCAAGAAATGAGTCAATAGCATGATGTTGATGATGATTTCATGCTGCTCACAGCGATAGTGGCTTTCCACACAATAACAGAGCACAGTGAATTTGGTTTCTTTGTTAAGAAGTTGAAGGTGTGCAACGTTTTCTTCCTTTACTCCCTGAAATATTTGAAGCTGATTTCCTGTCAAAAAATGCCCAAAATGATCGTGTCTTGTTTTGTGAGTGCATTATTGATCAGTGACAGTGGGTAGAAATAACTTTACTTCTTGTGGTTGCTTTATAAGAAGAGACATATTTTAATGTCAAGTAATAGAAGTAGGAATTGATGGTTTGTTAATGTGGTTTGCATTAATGTAAATTAAATATGGCTCTGATACTGCTGTGGGAGCGTGAACAATAAACACTGAAGCTGATATCAGTGAGATCAAATTAAAAACAGTCGTGCTGGATCACATGCAGGCATTGTTTCCTGTGAATCCCTCATATTGGTTGCGAATTTCAATGGCGGACTCCACCAATAACAAAGAAAGCTATCGAAAGAGGTTATTAATGGAATGTAAATACACTGAACAGCTATTGATAAAAAAATCTGACAAAGAGTAGGCCAATTGAAAATAGCCTTTAATTTCATGCTAATCGTATGGATTAGAATTTAAAATGCAGAAAAAGAAAAATCAAGTTATACTGGAGAAGTATACACTATCTACCAATAGCTTATTACTTATTACTATCTATAAAGCATTATGAAAGTATTTGTTCCTCATGAATAAAGCCATTAGTGGCCATTTTTAAACCTTTTTGTAAAGTAGTTTTTGTTAGAATGAGGATAATACTGTGAGGGCTATATCTACGCATATTAAACATCATTTTTATGGCACTTTATAAACCTTAGTCACAAAGTGCTTTACACTGTATTCTTGTCCATATCTGTCTCCTCATACCATTAAGAGTTCTTACAGAGACTTAACCCCGGCCTCCAGAGCACACACAGTCTGCCTTGGTTTTCAGATGCTGCTCGAGGCCGTATATGTGTCCTTCGCTATAAAAATAGGAACTGTTTTGTCAATGGAGGTTCAGGTGTGACTCACTCTTTAATGGACTTCCTGCCCTGGAAAATATCAGAGGGGCACAATGGCAAATAGTTATCAAAGCTGCACAGGATGAGATTTTTGGTGTGAACAAAAACCCTTTGTTCAGCTTAAATTAGGTGCACATACTTGAGACAGAGAAAATCCTGAAGTTTAATATTTACAGGGTCACTGCACTCGTTGACAATGGTGAATGAAAAAGAAGTAATCCAAACTATGACGCCATCCAGCCTCACAGTCATGTCTTTTGTATCCTTTGGTGTAAAGCATCACTGACAAACATTAGTGAGCATGTAAGTGCCGTATGTAGTTTAGTGATGTCACACCACAGGATTTATGGGTATTGGAGTTCACAATTTTTCCAGTTATCATTCACCACTGTGCAGTCATGTGCGGCTTTAAAGATCAGTTATGAGTCTGTATTTGAAACTGGCATTGAAGAGGTGGGAATGGTGGTGTTGTTCACATTCATGTTTTGTTGAGTCAGACACAATATCTTACTCAGGTCGGTCTGAGATAAGATGAAACTTATACAATTAGAGGAATGCTTATCTGTCAATGTTTGTGACTCCACAATGTCTGAAATTGTTCCCAATGAAGAGCAAGTTTGGTTTTGTGCCTAAATCACCTTCATTACATGTCAGTCGCTGTAATCTTTGTTTACAGTACATCTCTGGCTACAGCGGTCTGGCTTCGAACAGGTCAGCAGCAGGCACTCAGGAGACAATATTGTCTATCTGTGATTGACCTGTCACTCTGGCCTCAATTATGGAGCCTTTTGTGCCTCATGCATCGCTGAAATTCACTTTTCCATACATAGAGGAATCTGGGAACATCATTTTCTGATCAGACAGCAGTTCGTCTGTGACAGTGAGCTCCTCCAGCTCTGTTGTGAAGTGATCTGTGCTCTCCACAATCGATGTATCTTTCACAGCGCTGTAGGTGAGAGCAACACTGTAGGTGGCAGGTTTATCCAAGCCTTTCCTCCCACAGCCGCAGATCTTGCGGAAAGCAGCACGAAACTTCTGAGACATGGCGTTGTAAATGACAGGATTGATAGCACTGTTGAGGTAGATGCAGATCCGGCAGAAGAGCAGGAACCAGCTGTCCAGGTAGGCCCGGTCCAGGAAGGAGTTGACCACCACCAAGGTACGGTACGGCATCCAGAGCATGGCAAACAGGATCACCACTACTGCCAGCATCTTGGTCACCTGCAGTAGGCAACAGGTAGAATAAAGCTCTCAGAAGAACATAGAGGCCAAATAACACTGTTTTGAACAATAAGCAAGTCAAGTAAGCAAGAAGCTATCATTTCCAAGCAAGATTTTCTAACATAATAAGTTCTTGTTCTTTACCATTTTGAGTTTGTAAAAGTCCAAAGAGATGTTTTTTTTTTATAGCAGTGAGGGAGACTTTATCATATAAAACATCTGCATGCAACATTGAGAGGATTTTGTCCCTAGACAGATTACCAGAAGAATCTGTTTTTTGATGTAAATATGTCTCTAATGCAGCAAATGTTCACCACAAGCCATCTAATTATTGGCTCTCATCAAATGCACAAAAAATGTAATTTACTCATAACCCTAATCCTTCAGATTTTCCCCAGTTTAGCACCATTTTGTTGAATTAATCGCATTCTTTCAAGTTACAATACGTAAAAGGTTTTAACCAACTAATTTTAACTTAATGTGTAGATTCCGTTGAAGACATTTTATAAAACATTACATAACAAAAACATTTAAGATAGACTTTTCTTCAATTTTAGCAGAAATCTAAACACAGAAGTTTAATGATGCCAGCCTGACACCCCCACCTGTCTCCGGGAGGTCGCAGTGGAGCTGGAGTGGCGAGAGTTTTTACAGCTGGCATTTTTATTGATGGCGTGATTGCTGAGTCCATTCTTTTTCTTTTTGTCTTTGGGGTCGGAGGGCAGCGGGTTGAGGAAGAGGATCCTGGCGATGAGTCCGTACAGGACTGCAGAGAGGAGAAGTGGCAACACGAAAAAGACACCAAAATCGAAAAAGTAAATAGGCAAATAAAACTTCCTTGACACTCTGTAGCCGCAAGTGATGATGGTGATGTTGTCGTACACGAGCTCCTGGATGTCTGACAGGTAAAACCACATGACGCAATAAAGAGACGTAAAAGCCCAAACGAACAAAATTATTTTCTTTGCTCTGGACAAAGTGCACAGAAACTGAGCTTTAATGGGATGGCAGATTGCGATGTATCTCTCTATGGTAAACGCTGTAATGGAGCAAGAGGAGGCGTTTATCCCGAGGTACTGAAAGTAGGTGATGCAGAGGCACCCATAGTGGCCAAACACCCAAGATCCAAAGATACTGTCAGTGATAGACGGTAAACCAGCCGCTGTCAGCACCATGAGATCAGCCACAGCCAAACTGACCAGATAGCAGTTAGTAGGAGTCCTCATGTGTTTGGTAGTGAGCACTACCAAGATGACCATAACGTTTCCAACGATTCCCAAAGCGCAAATCACAAAAAGCAGCAAACTGCTTATTACTTTGTACTGGATACTGTAGTCCGCCCAAATCCCTAAAGTGTCGTTCAGCATGGGAGCTGTTGTTAAATTTTCCATTTTGTGTTATCAGCTCAAATAACCGACGAAAAACTGGACTTCACAGCGGATTTGTTGCTCCCTAACGCGCCCAACAGGTTTTACGCGCGACAGAAGGGAGAAATCTACTGGTCTGGAAAAATTATTTTTGACACCTAATACTTTGAAAATGCACCCAGACGTGTGCTGCACATCAAACCAACATAAAGTGCCAAAGAGTTGCCCGGGCTCCGGTGTAAATCCTTGGTCGTATTGTGCGTAAAAGGCAATGCGTCGCCGTGCTCTCGTCAGAACAAACTCTGTCAGACAGATGGTGGTTTGGTTTTTGAGCCCTGCTTTTGGCACGAGCTCTTATTACGCACACGAGGGGATTAACCCATCATTACATTTTTGAAACCAGACCTCCCCCTGTTAACAAAACTGATCAACATATGTATGTCTTTCTGTTGTTCTGACATAGATTAATGGTTATTTTGTTACTTACAAAATATAGCGGAAATTATTGTTAGTACTGGCTAAAAAGATGACTTTAACAGCTGCTTGACCATTCTTATTCTGTCACTGCACATGGATGTAGTCTTTGGACTCCTTATTTGCTTCCTCAAATTGACTCTAACCTCAAAATCTAAATTCAGTTTGTGAGATGTGTGATTTTAAAGGGCAGCCTGACCTACTCTGAGTAACCTAGCTCAGCCGGCTGTCACTTTAATGAAATAGGCTCCATAATGGAATTGCATAGTCTTTATATGATGAAGCTGGTAAATATTTGCTGGCTTTTAGTTGGAGCTATAGGTTGGCTTCTTGTTGTGATTTCATGTGTAATCTAATTTAGAAGTGGGTGCTTTTTTTTAAGATGGTGGAGTAGGCTGCACTCACTCCTTTGTAGGACTGCACTTGAAACCAAAACAGTCATTACATAAATAATATTGTAAAATGTTAATTGGATTGCTCTGTTAGATATTTCCAGTGGTGTTTAATAAATGTTTCTTGACATCGTTGTAAGAGGAGAGATGTGCTGACAGTAAATAGACTTTTGATTTCCAACTGCAGTGAAGATCAGGGTTGCTTGCATTTTAGAAATACCAAGTTTGTGTGTCAAAGTCCATCCTCATGCAACCATTAGTGCCCTCAGAAGATTTTGAGCAGACAATAAAATAAATATTTTCATATAATTTGGACATTTGAATAGTCAGTTAAGTGTTTAGTTTCCTTGAAGATGCCCTTAAAGGTCTAACTCTTACCTTTTTCATGTTGCCATAAAACCTTTTTTATTTGCCTTAGAGTAATGAAATTTAGAGTCACCCACCTGTCAAATGTGCTTTTCTTTTGGTTACTTCATTTGCATGTTTGAGCTCCACTCTACAGAATGACTGATGTATGTGTGGAGTGTGACACAGAAGACTGTTTTCACATTGATCTTCTGAAGACTGAAGCGTCATCTGTTTAAATCTGTCCAAGTCCAAGATGTGTACATGCAGACAGTATTTTGCACTTCTGTATGAAACTTCTACAAGTTATATGGAAACTTGAATCCTTACTGGGAATGTGTAGACAACTTGAATTTCCCAGGTAGTGAGAAGGAGCAGAAGTCAGTAATTTAACTTTTCTTTGTGGAAAAAAACACATCAGACTTGTAGTGTTATTATTCAAAGCAGAGCATTTTATACATCTCAAATATGTCTGGAGGGGATCTTCAAAAATACAGAGCCTGAAAACACTATAGTCATTCTAAATAATACCCACCATGCAATATGTGTTTTTGACTACAGATTTAAAAATCACTTGAGGTTTAAACACTCGCCAAATTTAGATGCAAAGAAGAAAGATGTATGAACAGCGGAGCTTTAATGTCAGCACTGTATTGTTTCTCACTTTCAGTCTTATACACCTTCTGTCCAAGTTTCACCTTCAGATGTGACAAACGTCTTTATTATATCTTTACTGTAGTGAATAGACAAGAGTTGGTAAAAGTAAAGACTCTACCAATCTTGATTAGTGGATTCATAATTTAGGTTTTGAAAAACTGAAAAATTCAGAATTTGTAAAAAAAATATTAACATATTCACTTAACTGTCACACATGAAGAGCTAGAACAGCAAAATCTCACATTTAAGAAGCAGGAAACTTCAAATATCTGACAATATTGTTTGAAAAATGATTGACATTAATTGATTATCAAATCAGGTGCTGAGTCAATCATTACAGCTCTGTTTTTGCCACCGCCAAAAAAATCTCCCTGATACACATTGCACTNCAACAGCAAAATCTCACATTTAAGAAGCAGGAAACTTCAAATATCTGACAATATTGTTTGAAAAATGATTGACATTAATTGATTATCAAATCAGCTGCTGAGTCAATCATTACAGCTCTGATTTTGCCACCGCCAAAAAAATCTCCCTGATACACATTGCACTTAAAGCCACACAGTGTAAGTAAGTAAGTGTAAGTAGTTCCTTTTTGGCTGCCTTCTGGGCTGTGCATTTACACTTTGTTTCACTGAGTGAGGAAATTGTAATATAGGTGTAAAGCTGAAAAATAGACCAATTCTCTGTTGTAACGCCAACATGAAAAGCACAAAAAGACAGATCTTCAGTGCGTAACCTGCATTAACTACCATGCTGTCCAACAACATGGGAATCTGCAGTGTTGCCTGTTCTCTGCATAGCACTGTGGAGGTGGGAAACTCTCCTCCACACCAACTGTGCACATTCTCCAGGAACTGTACCGAGAATGGTGACGATCACGCCAACACGCCACTTTATTCATGCAATTGTGCCTGCGAGCACTGAAGTCGCCAGCCGTCCATCACGAGCAACAGGTGGACGAGAACAACAGGGGAGTTACATAACAATGACACCCTCCCTTTTTTTTCTCTCTCTTCCATGATTCCCATCTTCTCCCAGCAAAGAAAGAGTCTGTTTTAGATCAATTGCTTTTACACATGTTTGTTCTTCTGCTTTTCAGGCATGTGGGTGAAGTCAGTCGACACAAATCAGATAATAAAGCCAGTTTGTTTACCGTAGCAGGTTTTATGTGCGTTTCCCCTCATTGATTCTAATTAAGCTAAAGTTTACTGCCCTTAATTTGGTGTGGAAATCCTCTCTCAGCAAGGAAAGTTTGTTTTAGATCTGTTGCTTTTATGCATTTGTTCTTCTCCTTTTCAGGCCTGTGGATGAAGTCAGTTGACACAAATCAGATGATAAAGCAGGTTTACGTGTAGCAGGCCTGATGTTTTCCCTTTATTCCAAGAGTTTACTGCCCTTACTTAAAGAGGTGCAATCATTCACACATCACATGAGTGCAAGGCGTTTAAAAACGAGTCCTAATAGGACAAGTTACAATCACATACTTACTCAAGAGGTACAGTTTTTATTTTAAATACATGTTTCAGTGTTAGTCAGATCAAGTGAGTCTGAAACATTTTGAATTGACCTATTAAATCAAAATAAGTCTGTATAATGTGTATGTGACTTTAGTACAAAATAAGACTTTGAGTTCAGCCTTTTGTTGCTTGGTTACAAATCTACAGAGTAAAAATATTGTGTCCCTTTCTTGATTAGTTTATTGTCTCACATGGGGGATTTAGTTTGCACACAAGAAAAGGGAAACACATTTAAAAAAGATATATCTCTTGGAAAGAGAGAGGCACAACAAAAGAAATCAATGCAACACAGAAACAAAGTAGTAAAAACTAATGAAAACAGGTAAGAATAGTAATTAAGCTTTAAAAATGACAATAGAACAATTAAGATAGAGGCAGTCTCCTTTTGGTTAGAACAAAGGATGCAAATTAATTGCAGGAGTGCAAACTCAGCAATCTGTGTTTATTTTGGAAATGAATAAAACAATTTACACATTCATGTTTAAATCAGTGGTAATTATCAGAGTTTTGTTATAGCTTTACCATTATTGTCCAGCTTTAACCCCTCTATTTGATTATCATTCACACAGTAGTGGAAGAGAGGGATTTAAAGAGTTTTACTGCCCCCCAAAGGACAAACCTGACCAGTACTGAGACTGAGAGGAAACTCACCTGACTTCCTAGCATACATATCTATTATATATCCTCTCTCTCTCTCTCTCTCTCTCTCTCTCTCTCTCTCTCTCTCTCTCTCTCTCTCTCTCTCTCTCTCTCTCTCTCTCTCTTATATATATACAGTATATATGATGGTTGTTAAACAGACTTGAAGCCAAACAGCAGTCTAGAGATGGCATCGTATGAGGGGAGATGAGATGATGATCAAACTTGATATGTGGAAATGATTCGTCAGTATCATAAGCCTCCAGACCACCAGGAGGCCTCTTCAAATAACCGCTTCAGCTGTAATCGAAAATACCTCAGAGACACTTTTTGAACAACAATCACTAACAGTAGTGCATGTCATGTTGATTACAAGAGTATACATTTAGTTTTTAGTTGGTTTTACTGATTCTAGCAGATAATTCAGTCTGAGTACTGTCTGAATGCCAGTTACATTGTTATCAGCAGAGCTTTGTGATTTCATAAATGTCAGTCTTTCATCTTAAATTAACTTTAGGAAAGACCAGGCTGCAAGATTAGCCCAGACACTAATGGAAAATACATTAAAGGACCCGTGCATAGTGACATGTACTGTAGCCCTATGATATGAAGTAAAATATGAAAGGCCATCTCTAGACTTAACGTTTGATTTGTCCATCCTTGGCTAGAAACATGACAGTGTAACATGGTGGGCTGTGTTTAACCCTTTGTAGGTCGGCTCAACCATTTGGTAGAGGTCACTTTGTGTCATGATATCTGGTCAAAAGCAAAACCTGTTTCACCCTAACTTGTTGGCCAATATTTATTTATTTGTATGAGGTATGTAATGGACAATGGTGGTTTTCCTCACCTTTGTCCTCAGTGCCAAGCCATGTCACCTTTCAGTCTGTGTGTGTGTGTAATTACTATTCTTATCTGTTTTTATTGTCTGTAAAGCACTTTGTGCTACAGTTGTGCTGTATGAAAAGTGCTATATAAATAAAGTTGATTGACTGAAAAAGAGCATCAGATTACTTTATGCTTGCTAGACAGGCTGTTCTAGTTTATAATCAACAAAGACAAACACAAATCACTGCTGACATGAGAGATACTGCTGGGGACATTATAAAAGTTTCATTTTTTCATCTTGTACAGGAACAGAATGAATCAATAACATGTTTTTAAAAAGTTTTGAACAAATGAGGCCTGTAAAATCTAAAATTT